>CM039679.1:192778164-192919001 GCA_022537955.1 Schmidtea mediterranea | reverse complement strand
AGGAGAGAAATTAAACCCGGATTAGAAAGAGAGACAAAGGAAATAAATGAGGCAAAAACAGATCAAATGACAGAACAAGCTATAGATCAAGCAGAAATTATATAATAACCGATTATCGTTAACCAGACCGATTCAAATGAGATGTTTGTAGAAGCCGTGCGAGATACAGATATTATGAGAAATTTGACAACTGAGAGAACAGGAATGAGTTGATAGCCAAAATACGGAGAAGAGTCAAAAGAGATATAAGGAGACGAACAATAAAGATAAAGATAAAAATTACCGAATGATGAAATAAAAGAGAAATATTAAGGTAGATACCGATGTCAATGTCATGATTATCAGACGGATAAACCGAAAAGTCATACAACCGTAATCGAAGAATAGCGCATGACGGGCATGGTAGAAGACGTGGCAATATGTATACAAACGACAAATAAGTCACGGAGAACGAACCCCCGAGTATGACGTAATAGGTAATATGGGAAGATGGACAAAACCATTAATATCATATGCCATCGGATGAACCAGAGAGGAAAAAATACGACAAAAAGGAACAACCAAATTCAAGAATTTCAAGAGGAAATTGAAAAAGAAAAATGGACAAATTAGTTAACATCTCCCAGTATGGAGAACAAGATGCGAAGTTGAGCACAATTACAACCTATAGATGATTCAGATGCCGATCGACACCATGGAAAAGGTGTATGATGAAAAAACAAGGAGTGGAAATGGAAAATGGAGAGAAACCGACCGAAATGGAGGAAATATGTATCCAGGAGAAGCGCAGAACGCAGCTTAATGAGGCAACCTTAGAGTTATATGAAGAATGAGCCATACGAAATCTATTAAGAAGAAATGATAAATGAAATGGAGTGGCAACCAGAAGAAGACGAGGAAATAAATGATAGAGCTCGATTAGCCCCATACACATGGAAAATAGGTGGATGGGCGGAAAAAGTAAAATCGGCTTGAGGAAAGAAATCATCGTATTACAAGCATCAGTTCTATACAGAAATCGGAGGATACCGATGAAATGAGAGTATACCCAAACGGAGAATTTGGGTAGGAAAAGGAAAATAATCCTATCAGTGTAATTTTTATATTAAGCAAGAGGCCAGATATGACGAAAGTTAGAGTGGCCATTTAACGAAACAAAGTCATAATTTCATCGCTAAACCCGGAAAATGGGAAGGGCGAACACGCGAAAATTGGGCAGTAGATCCCAAAGATCTATGATAGTCAGAAGCGCGAAATCTACCGAAAATGTTGCAGGAGAGTACCCACAAGTTTCTAACTGAAAACATGGTGACACCGCCAATTCGTAAGATGACTACAAATATATATTAACAATCGAAGTAGACAGCGGAACGAGATAAGAAAATTTGCGAATCCAACAAGATCAACGAGACCGCGCAATCAGTGCTACTCGAAAAACGATTTCAGACAAGATATTTTGCCCACAGATATAGACGATTCTGTTGGAAGAAGGATTAACAAAGATTAACAGAAAACCAAAAATGTAGAGAGTTAGCAGCGATATTGAGAACCGGAGCGCAAAAGAATCAAAGAACGAACCCGTAACGGAGTGGCAAAGTGGATAACTGCGACATTTCTTGTAACATGAGTATAGAGAATTACGAAATATCTGTAAAAGGAAATAGACGGAATATCGACAGAAGTATGCGTGGTAACCCAAAACAATTCCGAGAAATTATCTGAAATGGAAAACACAACGCGAAATTGGGCCAGCCCGAAACGATAAGAAGTATCGTTAACAAATTATGAACGCCAGATTTCGAACCAATTGAAAGAAAGAATTTTATCATCACTGCCAAGGTAAGGAATGTAAAAAAGCGAATACGTATGAATTGCCATTTCATTTACAATACCGAAGGAACCGAAATTTCAGATGACGATCTCGAAATCGGAGCTTACACAAATGCAACTGGGATAATAAATATATTAAGGTAGCAAAGATCGCGCGTAGAAAAACTTAACAAAAGAGAAATCAAACGAAAACCGCCAATAGGACACAAGAAAGTCTAAATACGCCAGAAGTTCCACCCTGCCCGCAGATGAGGTAATCGTCATCCCAACAGGAGAGAAGAGATATTAATGATATTAATGATATTGTGGATGAGGACACAACGCAGGAGAATCCCGGAATCAAGAATTTGTTTTATGACAGCAAAACGAAAACGATATGAATGAAAACAGATGAACTAGACGAGCTAGTTATGTGCTCAAAGACAAACCAGTCGAATCATGAGCCAGATACCGAAGAGGAAAACAAAAAGAAAGAGAGGAGACGCGAAACTCGCAGGAACGATGGATACACTGGATAAATGAACGAGGAGCTACAACATCCCGAGAAAGGCAGATGAGCAACCTAAACGAAAAGAAACAGGTACGGCAATGGAAAAGAAATCCAGAGGAACTACCAAAACCGGACAAAACCAGCTCCAGAAAGAAAAACTAAAGAGCAAATGCAGATGGATCAACTACAACGAAATTAAACAAGCTTAGCCAAGTGACAAAACAGTTACAAGGAAAGTTTAAAGGCCAAGAACAAGGAGCAAAGTGGATCAACAGACTAATAGCTTATATGCTGGGATTAGCAAATCCAGAAATCAAAGAGAAATTTGAAACTCAATAATAATTGGAACAAACGAAACAACTTTGGGCAGCAATAAAGCCATAATAATAAAATAATGGTACAGTACGAACCACAACCAAAGATCCAGAGGAATTACTGTTGATAATAAATCATTTGACAAAACGATCAGAGGACCCAAACAGATATCTGGTAGGAATGGCCTATTTGATGTATAATACAATAGTGATATACAGAAAGCGAACTCCAAGATATACCCCAAACGGATACGAATTCGCGATAACAGACATTATCAGAAAGGTAATCGAACCATTCATCTTGGCCGCAAGGTGGATGGCCAAGCTTTATAAATTATCGTAAGTAAAGAATTATCCCGAGATGATGCACAAAGTTTAAAGTGAGTTATTAACAGAATTAAGAAACAACGATTAATGCAAGCGGATCCAAATAGCCAGAAAAGGAATGAATGCGAAATAATCAACACAATTACTCATATGGAATGAGTGCAATAAAGGATAGAAAACCATTTGTGGTATATGACTGTGATAACATAAAGATTGGCGATAATACATCACTAAAGGAAACGGAGGAATGCAAGCGGCAAACCCCCGGTAGATTGCAAGACCACAGCGCTACGGCAGTATCGTATAAGTAAATCAAGAAGTAGACTTCATTAAAAGGAAATCAAGTGAATGTTTCGGGTAACGCGGAAAAATTTGGGCATTTATTGCGACATCACTCACATTCAACAATGATAGAAGCTGGAACGGATGAACAACAGTGGTTTCGATACGGAACGAATGTGAGGAGGATTCCGACAGGACGCGCATCTCAATAGCCAGACGAAGTGCAAAGTAGCGCCCGAGGAAGGAAAGATAAAACACCCGAGTTATACGCTAGCGCGGAAGATACGGCTGGAGACGGAACGTGTCAAAGGAGAGAAGTAACCACCTAATTCGATCAATTGGTCAATCAGGAGTAGTAGTCGATTGCAAAGCTACAAGTAAAATTGGACAATACAAGGATATTTTGATCCAGATACGCAAGCAATGAAAAAAGTACCCTCAATGCCTTGGCAACAGATAGATGCATGGCATACGGGAATGTCAACGAGATCGTATACCACGCGATAAACCAGAACTCTGTAGACACTCACCTTATCGAAACAGCGCAATATTGAAATGAATTGCAAGGACGATGCACATGAAACAGAAACCAACACACAAAAAAAGCGCACTGGATGAATTCGGGAGAACTGGCAAGAATCGGAAAACCAACCATTACCACACTATCGGTCAGAGGTCACAACCAACGGGGTAATATCAACTGATACGCTAATATCAGGAATAGATTTATAAAAAGAACGAATGGTGAGATAAGTGCGGACGAAATGGTTGCCAGTACAAATTACAGGAAATATTCTATCGAGCGAACAGCAATACCACCGAACGCAAAAGCGCAGATAGACCCCAAAGATGTAAAATATATATGTATATAAATAACAAGATGGATTTCTTACTATCACAAAGCGAACTGGCATCAAACAGAAAAATATACCTACGATTCTAGTTAAAAATGACGTAATCCTGAACAGAGAAATATTAAAAACAAAATTGGCAAGGACAATACAAATCCGGATAAAGCTTCCACTACTACCACTCCAGGAACGGATATTTCGGAAGAAATCGTTGGAGAAAGTTATGTATACATACCAAATGCGAAAAGACAATTGGAAAGAAGAGATTCAACAACTTTCAAGGGATAAATGTATAAATGCAATTAGAAATACATGCATAAAGGAAAAATCAGAGTTCGCTCAGCAGTAAAAGGATGAATAATCCAGAAAAATTCGTACCTAATATGTTCAGTTGTAGTAATGTCTATGGACCATTATCGAAATAAGAGATGGAATTGGTTACAATTTTCCAAACTCGAGTAATAGTAGCCCAGCGCAAAATATTTGGACTCACAGAAATTGGCCAGCTGGAAGCAGAATTCACAAGCCAGTGGATATATCAAAAGTGGATATTTACCCAAACAAAAGATCTGGAATGGAGCCAGAGAACATTATTTATTCCCAGCGCAAAGGCAAGCAATACTATCACAATATCGTGGACCATAACGGGAGGTAACAACTATGGAGAAAAACCCAACTAAGAATATTAAACTATCACCAGACATTTTCACACAATGCCTAACAGCTAATATGATGCAAAGCCATGTGGGAAGATTCTTAAATCTTCGACAAATGATGGCAGGAATTTAGGAATAATCACTCTTATTCAATCGTAAGAGTAATCCTAACACGATGCTAGCATGTTTTCGACATCTACAACAAGAGAGAGGAAATCAACTGGAGAAATCGCATTGGATTCTTCACCGTTTTTAGCAAAGACCATGGTGTTACATGGACACTCAAAAGACATCCACAAAATAAAGAGATTGGTAGGTGAATCCTAAACTAAATGAATGATCCGAGAAGAAGTCGGACGGAAATTCAAAGCAATAATAGATAAAAAGCGAGAAACGCAAGAATGAAAACGACAGAAAACGAGTAACTGGAAACGATGGATGAACTTCAAAGATGATAGCAGCGATATACAGCGACAAAATGACGAAAAACAAGGAAGGAACACAGATGGCTAAACTCAAGAGCAACTCAACAATGGGAAAAACCGGAAAACAACGACATAGTGGACAATTATAATTCATCCACCACCCACAGATATGAGTGTTTAAAGAAAACAACAAAAACCACAGAGAGAAATACCGCCTCGGTAAACACGAACACATACCGATACCAACCAACAACCTTACCGAAACATTTATCCAGTTACCCATACGACCAAATTGGGCAGACTAGTAACCAAGCACTAGCCAAAGATTGCAGAACGTGTGGATCAAGATCCAGAAACCTCGAACCATAAGATTGTTACAAACGTTAGCTGGACCAACATTGAGATACCATAGAGAATAAATGGAGTAGAGATAAAAGCAATGAATCGACACCGGAGCACCACATCTCAGCAAATAAAAATGGACAAAATTACCAAGGAAGATGTGGCCATGTATAGAGAAGCAACATGGATGTGATAACCTGCAGGCAAAGCATAAGTAGCAAGTCATCGGAAAAAATCTGTCGATAATCGATTATAAAAATGTGAAAATCAATACGGTACTTAGCCAGTCATCAGGAGACTGAGCGCAGATTGCATAATTGGAACAGATCTCATGCCAGAATTATTAAAAGAGATAATAATAGATCTGGATCAATGGAGTTGAGGAGATAAAACCGGACGAATATGTATGCTTGCAATAGAAGTGAGATGCTCCGAGAAATAGTAGTCCAGGGCGCACCAAATGATTTGTTTAAGTGAAAGTGAACGAGGAAACCAGAGCGAATGATTTTTCGAACCTAATCACAAATTTGGGAAAAAGAAGAACTACCGCTAGCCAGAGAGATAGTGTATGAAACGACAACAGTGAAATTCAATCAACATTAGCAAATTTTGATGAGGAAGATAAGGTAATCTACGAAAACGAAAGATTGGGGAAACTAACACCGATGATCGGACATTGAATCCCACAACAAAAACGAAGGAAATGAAGGAGGAATTAAATGAACATCGACAGCTCAGCTACTAACGAAATCCTACCGAGAAAGAGCAATTACAAGAACAACTGCTAATGGAATTTAAAGATATATTTGCAGCATCTGACTTAGATCTTCGGTCAAGCGATGTGACGCAAACCACACGATACCCAACAGATGATACCCCAATAACACAGGCCCATACCGATTGGGCAGAAAGCTCAGAAATCCGTTGCCGAAAAAGAAGTCCAAAAGATGTTAGACGCAGATAATCGAACAAGTTCTCGCCATATCAATTTCCAGTGGTTAGGTAAGAAAAAGGACGGAACACACGGCTGTATAGATTATCGCCGACTCAATGCAGTCAAAACGGGAATACATCCCGTTACCAGATATAAATGAGATTGCTAAAACGTTACACGGAGCAGCATATTTTACATCGGTTGATTAAACAGTGGTTATTGGCAAATAAAAGTCAAAGAGGAGCGACAGAGAGAAACTGCTTTAAACAATCGGAAAAGATCTATCATCATTTAGAAAATGCCTTTTTCAGACTACTAAACTAGCACCAGCTTCATTCCAGAGGATGTAAGAACTTGTAAACTCCGCATCAAAACAATGTAGGTATTATGATGCTTTTTATTGAATACTATTCTAGTACCTTTCGAGCAACATCTAAAAAGCATATCCGTAACGTATTCGTTCGACTGAGACAATGAAGTTAAAAATTGAAACATCCAATGCGATTGGAAAGGAAAAAGTCACCCTTTTTAGGACATATTGTGTCGGCAAAAGGCAAAGAACGCGATCCAAAAACATTGAAAAGATAAAGAAATTGTCCTGTACCACAAACAGTCACGCAGGTGCAAGAATTTTAGGCTATCGCGGATACTACCCGAATTTATCAAGAGTTATGCAACTATGGCGAAGCAATACAAGAATAACCAAAAAGATAACCCATTTATATGGGAAAAAGGAACCACAAAGCCTTTGAAACACTCAAGAGACAAACTAATGTCAGCACCAATAACTCGTACACCCCAGATTTGAAGAACCGTTTTTGTTAGCGACCAGACACCACAAGGGATATGCATCTGGAGCAGTCCTAGGGCAATGGACGAATGAGAAAAGGGAATGAGTTATTGGATATTACAAGTCGAACATTCAAGAAACATGAAAGAACTACTCTGTGACCTGAAAGAGAGGCTTAGCAATATCCAACTTATAAACATTTCAAAACATTTGTTATGGGGTCAACGAGATATATATCACTACAGAATCACAACCTTAGTAATGGTTGGGGCCAACACAAGAAAGCCTCTAGCAGATTAATGAGATGGGCAAAGCAGTTGCAAGAATACTCACCATATATCAATATTCAAATCAGGAAAGGCCACGCCAACGCAGATGTAATGTAAGGATTCGTATTTGAGGAACTAATGGATCACGATGTAAGACGAATCTGCATGATAATCGCAGAAGATATCGACTTCACAAAACTGAGAAATGAACAGAAGGAAGACAAGGAGCTAAAAACCATAATCGAATTTATGGAAACTAATGAGCTGAAATCTTTCGACAACAACAGTAAGTTAAGAGAGCATATGGGAAACACAGACATCGATATACATGGAGAAGGATGGTTTATTATTAATGGATGCGAAAAACGACTCATGTGTTTTACCAGAAAAGCAGAACGAAAAGAAGTGCTAATGCAATATCATGATGGACAACTTGGAGGACACATGTCAGCAAAAAGACGGAAGCAAGACTGCGCCAAAAATATTATTGCAAATATCGGAAAGACGTAAAAGGATGATAAAAAAATGTTTTAATATGTGCAACCAGAAAAAGCCAGGAAGTAAATTGAAAGCAACGCTGAAGCCAATGCCAATCCACCAGAAACCTATTGGACGATGATCGCAATGGATGTAGTAGGAACCATTACAAGAAAACCCAACGATGGAAAATTATATATTGTAGTAACAGATTATTATCAAAAAATTTCCGGAAGCATTCGCAATACCAGACGCAAAAAGCTAGAACAATAGCGAGAATCCTAGTAGAAGAAATATGCTGTAGATAGAACACCCAAACAGAATACTAACTGATCAACGGAAACCAACTTTATGAGCGAATTAAGAGGAAGTAACAAATTACTTCAGAATTGCGAAATTGAGAACATCACCAATACACCACAAACAAATGGTCAGACGAACGATTCAATGGCATATTTAGAAATTATGTCAAATTATGTAACAGAACACCAAAGGATTGGATAGATAATAAACTTATGCCTTATGACATATAGAATGGTCGATACACTCGGCTACGTAAAAATGAGTCCCTTTAAACTGAATGTACGGGCAGAGAATGCAACATGCCGATAGACTTAGAATACCAACCGCGATAATCACAGTATATGGAAATTGATGATTAATGTAACGGATTCAAGACCGAATGCAAGAGATCTGGAAAACGCAGGTAATGAAATTAGATTTAATTCAAGAGAGCTATAAAGAACTGGCAGCGTAAAAAGCGAGACGTACGCGAGCATAACTTTCAGATCGGAGACTGGGAATAATCGCAACACCAGAAATTATTCCAAGAGAGGCCAAAAGAATTACAAAGAAGTGGTAAAGACCATATGAGATAATGTAATGTAACGAGAACAATGCTCGGGTTAAACTGGTCAACAACCCACTCACTAGAACCCATTAGTAAATGTTGAGTAGATGTAAAAGCGATACCTAGAACATAACAAGGAACCAGAAAATGAGGTAATGCAAACTAGATCACAAACCAACAGCTGAGTATAAACGGACCAAACGATGAGTCGAAAAATAGAAGCGATCATCAAATTAACACGGCCGGAAGAACCTAACCAGATGAATCCAAAATAAATCTAACGCGAATCAAGACAATGTAGAACAGATGGATGCCATACGGCGACAGCTATCCAGAAGAAATTATCCAGAAGATGGGTCAAGGAAAACGGATGGATGAAGAAATAGTAAACAAGGCGGGGAAATCGAATGGATTACGCTAAAGGAGCTAGAAGTCCACCAGAATAGATCGCTCAAAGAAAGTATACCATGATCTTCACATGGCAGATGTAGAAGGGAACGTACCTCTAACATATTGCAGTACAACACAAAACACTCACAAGGATAATGGATATAATCCAACTCATGCAGAAATGCGGACACGCCTCAATATAATCAAACGAGGAGGGACAAACACCCATTAATGTTCGCAGTTGCAGCAGATGTCTCTACACAACACAGTTCTGAGAGAACACTAAAACGGATCATCGTTCAAGAAAAAGATAATGGAGAAATAAGTCACTACATTATGCACTGAATCAAGGCAGGCAGGCAATTAAAAATTTATAACCACCAACGCGACAATAAGAGAAAGAGAAATGAGGCAAACAATTCAAACACTATGGGAAGCTATCGACGCCAAACAAGACGCAAGCAGGCAGCAATCTTGATGAATGGACCTATTGATAGGATCACAATTTAAAGTATTCGATTGAATATATGTGTAAAGAAACCGAATTGTTTACTGAAAGAAACAAGTATATGCTCACTATCCGCTTCAAAGAGCGATAAAACAGATGTTGAAATGGGAAGGTAGACTGAAATTCACATCACATCAAAGGAAGCAATAGCGAATCGGGCAGACCAGAAAGGAACAGTTTATTAATTGCATATCAACAGATGGCGATCGAAAGCAAATTATAGCTTTCAAGGCGAACAAACAAGAGATAAAAAGAATGGACGATACTAAAAAGCCAAGAATCAATAAAGGTATAAGAGAAATAATTGAAGAATAATGTCAAGGACGACATTTCAAAGGAAACCCCGAGATGAGATAATAATGGAAAAGGAGGTGGTGACAGCAACAGTCAAAAACAAGATGTCAAGACACTAGACCAAATAGTATGAGACGAGAATAAACCCGCACAACAAGGAAAGGAATTCGATCCAACAGGAACGTCAAAAATGAACAATCATACAAACGAGAGAAAACAAAACCAAGGGGAATGATGTTAATATAAAGAAGATTACTACAACAAAGAAAAAATTCAAAACGAGCCGATCCCTGCTACAGAAAATAAGTGATATTGATTACATCAAGCAAGTAACGGAAACTGACGAAATCATGATAAGAAGATAAACCGAGAATAGAAGCAAGAAATGTGATAGAAGGAATCCTCAAGCGAAGGAATAGCTACAACTGAAATGAAATAGCTAAAGCATAAGTTGTCAATTTCGACTCTATTAGGAAAGGAAAGTGGAATCGATCAGAAAACTCGATCACTCATGTCAGACACAAAAGACGTATGTAGAGATGCTACAAGATAGAAACGTAAGAATCCAAAGAGAACCAGGATAGGCAAATTTACAGAATAATAAACAGAGGAATAGAACATTGAACAAAGTGTGTATAAAAACAAAGTTACTCGATTGTGGAAATGAACATGAAAGCAGGAAAGGAAAAGGGCGATGGGATACCTCAGAGGCAATGCAGATGATAATAGTGCCAACAGACCGACATAGGATGAATAACATGCACATATGAAGCCAAAACCTTGGAGAGGAAAATCCACACACCAAAAGAAGAGCCGATTTCAACGTCGAGCACGAGAAAATAAAAGAGAATAATAATTAAAGTAGAATCAACCCGCAAAGAGTGAGAAGAAATATAGTCGAAGAAAATATGGGGCAGCGGACCATTACACAAGTCTGTGTATATTGAAACCAAAAGCACGGACGATGATGAAGAATCAAATGCCAGTCAAAATGAAATTAAAATAAAAATAGCCGCAGTTCCAACAAAAGAGAAAAACTGAAGTATAGTATGACACGTTCAGAAGGAGAGAGAGTGATACTGGAATCAATAAACGAAGAAACTAAATAAAATCATCCGACGAAACATCCAGAAAAAGAAACAAGAGAGGAACCGTACCAACGCAGATCAGAGAAAGCAAAGCAGTAATAATAATATAGATCAATGCGGCAAATGAGAGAAAGATATCTAATGAGAACACAGGTGATAAAACCCATCACAAATGGCGTATACGAACCCAAAGGAAATGAAAAGTAAACCAAAGAATAAATGTGAAGACAAAGCAAAACTTAAGAAGCAAAAGTAATCGTATCCAACGAAAGAAAACTTGAAAATATGTGAATAAATATTCAAAAGGACTCATGACATCTGGAGAACGATAAAAGCGAACACCCAAGTCAAAGGTGACAGATCAACCATAACAAAACATCCGAGGAAAACTAAGAAAACGAGACATGGCAAAAAGGAATCTCAAATTGGACGAAGCCAACTTCAATTCCACGAGCATTAAACTCTAGAAAGCATCCAAAAATGTACAACCAAAGAAGGAATAATGGAGCAACCAATGCAAGAGAAACACAACATCGCAGCCTAATGAAAACGAGTTACATGAATAAAAAGTGATCTGGATTACAACAGCGGTGTAAAGCGCATTAGTAAGCTGATATAATTCAACTTAGTGAGAACTACTGATGCAGAAAGAAACCAAACGTAAAAAAAGATTGATGGCCAGCAGGTAGAAAAATTTCAGTTACGATAATGAATTAGGACGAATACGATGCAGGAAAGAACTGAAGAGATATGAAATCATAGAATTCAGTACAAAGCGGAACTCTGGTTAAAGAACCGCCCAGTTCATCGAAGCACACGAGTGACAATGGTCAATGAATTTGATGTATATCAGATAACGCATGAGAATATGGGGTATAGGACACTACGTATAGAGTCTCCGGAGACAATGGTGTAAAACGCGAAAGAGACGTTGTATATAGTGTAAAAATGATTATGAAGTATAAAGTAAGTATAAGTATGTTATACTTTATATATAATATTGTAAAAATGCGTAGAGACATTAATCAACGAAATGATGCGATGAATAATGGATGTATTATAACCAACAGATGATCCGAATAACGTGAATCAACAAACAAGTCTAGAATAACACGTTCACAGAGTGATAACAGCAACCAGCAGCTGCAATATACTATAGAGATTGTGAATTGGATCTATGGTATCAACCAATCAAGGAATCGAGCAATCATGGAGCACGATATGGGAATTAATGAACTAATTAACAAACAACGCCCAAAATCAGTGGACAATATACTCATCTAGTTTAACAGAAAGCTGACAGAGGTTACAACAAGCCATAAAGACTTAGAAAGCAGCAAAGAAACAGTATTACAATTGCAGAGATAAACGAACAATTAGCAGATCAAATTAAGATGCAGCTGAAGAAATTAGAAGATTACGTAAAGCCAACAGCATGTTGATCCAGCAAGGGGTTTTTTTTTGAGTGGAATGATAGCATCGATTGCAGAATTCACCCCAGAAACCGATTCAAAGAGAGTAAAAATAAAGCGTACCTTGTAAATATGTATAAATAAAACAATAAAAGTAAAGCAACGTCGAGTAATCAGAAAATTTTTGTAGATATGCAGACAATCATAGAGAGAATTAAAGGAAGCGAGAATCCATCCGAAGCTACAAGACGAATAATGAAAAATAGAATTAGAGTGGTGAACGATATAGAAGAAAGACTAAAATGTTGCAAATGTAAAGGATTACTAATTGGAGCAAGACAGACGAAATGTGGATGTAGAATATGTACAGATTGTACAATAGAAGTGATAGAAACAAAATCAGTAAAATGCCCTGGATGTGACGAAACGATTGAAGGAGATGAAGACCCTACAACAATGGATAAGGCTACCAACAAAGAAATTAATAATCTGTTAGTCCAATGCCGAGTAACTGAATGCAAATGGAAAGGACTTATGAAGGAAGCCGAAAGTCATACAAATGAATGTGAATATAACGAAATATTATGCGAAAAATGTCAAACCATCACAACGAAAAAGACTATGAAAGAACACCATAAAGTGTGCATCAAGAGAGAGGAAAAATGCGAGTTCTGCGGAGCTATCGACGAATGGATAAAAATAGAAATGGAACATCGGAATCCAAAAGAGGAGCAAATATGCGATCTATACGAAGGAATATGTGCAAACAACTGCGACAGGAAAGATAAAGTCAAATTAAAAGAACATTGGAACGAATGTATCGGCAAACCAGTCAAATGTCCGTTAGAATTATTCAATTGCCAAGCACAACTACCAATTGCGGAAATGCAAAAGCATATGATAGAGAACAGTATCGAGCATACCGAAATCATGATGAAAACGATAGGAATGTTGGCATGGGAAGTAAAAAGCCTACGAACAGAAAATGATGTACAAAAGGCACTAATAAGAGAAATATTAGAGTCCAGAAAGAATTTCGAGAGGAGCCAAGGAAATACACTCAAGAAAATGGCCGAAATGGAAAAGAAAATGCAACAGATGACCAACAGCATAAAGGAATTAGAAATAACCAGCTCTGTAGCCAGAAAACATCCTACAACACCATTTATGTGGAAAATAACCGAATTCACGGAGAAACTCCAGAGAGCAAAAGATGGAACACAGAGAATTCTAGACAGTCCACCGATATATGGGGATGGAAATGCAACAGGTACCCATATCAGTGTCTTCGTCAGAGTAGGAAGAGGAGATTATGATGAACTATTAACATGGCCTTTCAAACAAAATATGATACTAACAATGAAAGGACAAGAGGATTATCGTAACCCAATCAGAACAGGAAATGAACCACAGATGGGAAGACCAACAACTGATTGGAATACGGCAATTGGTACACCACGTTTCTATCCGTAGTAGTGGGATACCGGCCCTCTAGCTCAGAGGCCATCTAGCTCACATACCCCCCCCCAAATTTTTTTTGCGCTAAGTTTAAAAGTACACATTTTTAGAACAAAGACAATGACTCATTCAAGGTCATTGAAACAAAGACCATGACTCATTCAAGGTCATTGGGTGACTCATCAAAATTTTAAAACAAAGACCATGACTCATTCAAGGTCATTAGATGACTAATCAAAATTTTAAAACAAAGACCATGACTCATTCAAGGTCATTCAAGGTCATGGAAAAGTAGGTCAAGGTCATTGGATGACTCATCATTTTTTCAAAAATTTTTCTATGTTTAAAAGTACATCTATTTTCAAGGTCATTCAAGGTCAAGGTCATTCAAGGTCAAGGTCATATTATTTTTAATCATTTTTAAATTTAAATTTACTACTTATAAAAAATAAGTAGTATATATTTGTAAATTATTTTATTATTATTATTATTATTATTATTATTATTATTATTATTATTATTATTATTATTATTATTATTATTATTATTATTATTATCATTAGTATTATTATTATTATTATTATTTTTCAAGGTCATTCAAGGTCAAGGTCATTCAAGGTCATTCAAGGTCAAGGTCATATTATTTTTAAACACTTTTTAAATTTAAATTTACTACTTATAAAAAATAAATAGTATATATTTGTAAATTATTTATTTTTATTATTATTAATATTATATATTGAAAACCGAGACATATACAACAAATTTATTATAAAGAGACAATTCTACTATAGTAGTATTGTCTAAGAGCTTTATTCAAAGCCCATTCCACATACTTCCGATATCGGGCGGCGCAGCAATGACATCCATCACCACAAGGGTATTCGGGTTCCATATCTTTTGACAAATTGTTTTGTTCGATATCCCATAGGAACTCATCTATTACAGTAAATATCCATATTGATGTATGATTGAATATCAAGTCTGGAATTATTGATGCAGGCTTATCCATGATTCCATGTATTTCTGGATAATAGAATTCCAGACGTTCTTTAATAACTTTAAAATAATCATCTAAAAGCAAGTAATAATAATAATATTAATAATAAATTACCGTAATGTTTAATTTCATTCATAGCTTGAACTGCGCTCGGTACAACCATTTTAATGATAAAAAATGAAATAACAATTACTTTTATACTAATTTAGAGACACACACACACGCACAAATCTTTAGCTATAAACAATAAATATTAATTTATATAGATTTGAAAATGATTAAAGAAATTTTAATAATATTATTAGTTTTTAATATGGTCAACTCAATTGTTGTAACCGTTCAAGGTAAAAATTCAACAAGATGTGTATGTCCTGATACCGCTGTATTGATGGATATTTTGTATATGATAGATAGGCCTAGATATTTGAAAACTCCAGTCAAAAGATTATCTGAAAGAATGAGTAATTTAGAATTCCGATTTGAACATACATATGAGACTTTAAAAGAGCTAAAAACGAATTATATGATGATATTATATATTTAAATAAGACCATTGGTATTATCAAAAATGAATTAAGAAAATCAGTATTAGAATTGAAAGAAAATCGTAAACTTAATGAAAAAATGATGAATCAAGTTCAATATAGTATAAAATTTATTCTAATAAAACAACTGATCAGTTCAATCGTATAATGAAATTACAACAACACCCAGTTAACAGTGGTGGCAACAACTTGAAAGAAGTCAACAGTGCCAACAAATCATCATTGCCATTTCCATTATATATTTTTACATATTTTCTTAGTATTACATGATTCTGATTGGTCGAATATAGTATAAATAAGCTTACACTTTCATATATTTTTATAAAATGCCAGAAACTAAATTTTTTATAACTTTGTTGAATGAGCTGGTCTCTAATAATAGAGAAGAAGATGAAATCATTAAAAACATGAAATATATGGTAAACCGTACCGAGAAAATCGTTGAAGACATCCCATTCGATTATGAAAAATTCTCAATTTGCCACCATTGGAGAGAAAGAAGGCATTCCAATCAATATTTAGTTACATGTTTGATGAAAATAATAAATGGATGCTAATAATAGTAGGATTAATGTATATGAAACACATGATATTAAAATCTGGATCCGACTATGAAAATTATTTCCAATGGTCTATAGAGGTATATTACTTTATATTCTTATTAATTTATTATTATTATTTAGGTGATAGAAACAAAAATCGATCCGTGGGTAGAATCAAACGGTGGATGGACAGTTATTATTCAAGTTGCCGCAGAAGCCAAACGCTCTGATATTTATATCGAGAATTGCAAATTTTTAATAAAACTATTCACTGGAGTATCTGTTTTATATTTATGTAACAAGGTTTATCATAGATTTTAATAAATATTTCTTTGTTATTTTTATTAATAAAAACTATATTTTAAAGATTTATTGATTATTACATGTACATTCTTCATCACCACAAGATTCTATCATAATATTTTCTATAACATGATCAATACAATTCTTAAATTCGGTAGGCTCATCTTTTTCGGTAGCTTCTTCAACATTAATAATTTCTTCAGAATCATTAATAATTTCAGTATCTCCATCATTAACAATTTCAGTATCTCCATCATTAACAATTTCATCACTCTGACATTCAGATTCACTCTGACATTCAGATTCACAATCCAATTCTTTACTCAATGCTTCAACTAGAGTCAACATATCTCTAATTTTTACACCGGTTATTTCTTCAAGTTGATCAAACAAAAAGTTTATTAAATATTCTAAACCAAAATTAATTAATTATTTATATTTTATATTTTACCTTTTTCAGACATCATTTTAACACTATTTTAAAACTACTTATAATTTTGTTTATAGAATAACAAAGAAACATTAATACATTTATTAAACACTATACATTAAAATAACTGTGAAAGTCTAGCAGTAACAATTTTCCAGATTGGAGAAAGCACATCGTTTTGATCTGCTTTATATCCTTGGATTGTTATTGTTATATACCAGTTTTCCTGTTCTTTGAATCCTATTTCTGTAAATGCATCATAATATCTGGTATATTGACTCGTGAAGAAAGCATTTTCATTGCCCATTTACAATAAAGTTTGAAAGTATTGAGGATGCCAAGCGAATGGGTTGTGATAAGCTTAGCATTGTTGTTCCTGGAACTGAATACCTAATACAATTCAAAACATTTGATGAGAAAAGTGTAACGATCGAGAACATCAAAATATCTGTATCATATATTAATGAGGTGGAAGATACATTTACATTTACTAATGATGTATATATTGAAACACTTGAAGAATTACATAAATATATTTCATTAAATTGTTTACACATATTTAAAACTATTGAATTTCTTAAAGATGGAATATGCAAATTCAGTCTGAATAATAACATTTGTGAAGTTACATTTGATAAGAATTTGGCTAATACATTGGGATTAGATAAGCAAACATATAGGGCAAGTGCTTTTGGTGTACGCAAACCAAAAATAATAAAACTTCATAGGCAAATGTTCATATATACTAACATCATCGACCCTATAATTGTTGGTGATTCTTTGGTTCCTCTTTTAAAATCTGTTTGGGTTGATAAACATGACCAGGATGAAGTTGTTAATATAAATATCGATAATCCCATGTACTTACCGGTATCAACATCATGTATAAACAATATAGAAATAAATATTCGTGATGATAGTGGTAAATTTATTGAATTTAGTAAAGATACAAAAACTCATTTGACATTACATTTTCGTAAATTAGATGGCCAATAACGATATTATTAGTATGTATAGTGGTAGCCAAAGTGGTGGCGAATTACCATATTTTATTGGTAAACAGTATGGATCAGGTTGGTTGAGAACAATTGGTAGATTTGCACTTCCTATTCTTAAACGCCTTGGTAGTTTTGGTATGAAAAGTGCTAAAGATGTGATAATGAATGAGCAGAAAATATTGCCATCTCTGAAATCAAATGCATTATCCGAGTTAGGGAAAGTTCTACCTAGTGTTGCAGGTATGTTTCAAAAACCCGAAGCACCAGCTCAAAAACGTAAAAGACATCATAAACATATAAACAAACGAATGAAAGGACATGGAACTATATTTCAAAAATGATTTGTGGTAAATCTGAATTGTGTTTATTTGATAGACCATCTCCCAAGCAGTAATTGAAATGGGGGCCTTTGAAGATGTATTCCCGATGAATTCTATTATGGATAGTAGAACTGATATTGAATTTTATATTAATGGTTCCCAAACTGAATATCTAGATTTGAACGATACATTGTTAACTGTTCAGATCAAAGTTGTAGATAAAGATAGAAAACCGTTGGGTGAACCTAGTGATGTAATACCAAACAATTTCTTGTTTCATACGCTTTTTAAAGATGCAGTTCTCGGATTTAATAATATCAAGATTGAGGGTGGAAACAGTACATATATTCACAAAGCTCTAATAGAAACTATTATAAATTACAATAGTGATACTAAAAATACATGTTTAACTCCTATGGGTTATGGTAGTGATGACGATAGGAAAAAGTGGATTAAAGGTTCGAAATTATTTACCATGTGCTCATCATTACAACTCGATTTTATGGATCAACCGAAATATTTACTCCCAGGTGTTAATGTACACATTATATTGAAAAGATCTGATTCGGCATTATCACTAACAAGTGCTACCACAGCACCAATTCTTCAATTAGTTGATGCAAAATTATTGGTAAGAAGAGTTCTTGTTGAGCCTTCTGTATTAGCCGGTCATCAATTGGGGCTTAATTCTAAGCATGCAATATATCCATTGAAAACAAAGGAAATTGTTCAATTTGCAATTGCTAAGGGTTCAGCTTCTTTCTATAAGGAACAAATATTTGGAGATAGAAGAATGCCCAACTTTATATTGGTAACATTTCAAAGTGAATCTCAATATAATGGATCATACTTAACATCGAGCTCAATTTTCAAAAACTTTGGTGTAACATCGCTAACTTTATCGAAAAATAGTGATTATAGAGAAACATATACTCAAGATTTCGAAAATGATAATTATTGTGCTACATATATGCAGAGTATAGTTAGAAATATGGGTTATTTGGATAAAAACCTTAATTGTGGTATAACTCTTGATGATTTTAAAAACAAATATCCATTCTTCACATTTGTTTTGGCACCCGATTTCGATTTAAATCAGAGTCAATTACCTCAAAATGGTAATTTACGATTAGATATAAAGTTTGCTAAAGCTACAACTAAACCGGTACATGTTGTAATATATGGAGTATTTGAAAATGAGGTTCAAATAACTGCAAACAGAACAGTATTGGTTTGAAGAAAGTTCAAACGTTGTTGGTATAAATGTATAGATAATTTATGATAATTTGTCATGGAGTAAGTTTTTAAATGTATTATTAATATTATTGATGTAGTTCTGTTCAGGTCTATCGAATTGGAAAACAAATACTAGGACATGAATTTTTAGGGGTTTTTCCTCTTGATAAAATTCCATATTTACGTAATAATCAAGCCATTATAGTCAATACTCAATCATCTCATCTCGGTGGAGAACATTGGTTAGCAATATATATGAAGCCTAGCAAGATATTTGTATTTGATCCTATGGGTTTCTATTACCCGGCTTTAATGGTTTCGAAACTGCAAACAATGGGTAAACCTATTGTCTATAATAAAACTATGTATCAAAAACCATGGACCTTAACAGGTGGTCAACATTGTTTAGTTGGTTATTATCCAAGAGATTTGATGATTTATAAATGTATTAATGTTTATTGTTATGTTTTAATTATTAATATTTTTTATTTATTATTATTTTTATTATTATTATTATTTTTATTATTATTAATATTATTATTATTATGTGTTTAATTAAAGCTAATGCATCATCACAAAGACAGTGCATGTTAAGTGCGTGATCACAAAGACAGTGCATGATAAGTGCGTGATCATCACATGATAAGTGCATGCATACACAAAATTGAATAAAGAAAACACATGCAAACTCTATGTATGTGATTTACAAAGAACACATGCCTACACACTCAAAACAGAATAAAGAAAACACATACAAACTCAATGTATGTGATTTACAAAGAACACATGCCTACACAGAATAGGCTGCATACGTAAAAATCTCTCACCTATATGTGTGTATTGCTAAAATGTGATTGGCTAAATCCTGAAAATATTATTCTCTTTATAAACATTGACAAAAGTAGAATTTGTCACAATTATTTCAAAATTTTACTCGCGGGATTTCAAAATATTTAAAATGGAAAACGATAGTATTTTAAGAAAATTATTGGCGGAGGGAAACGGTAAGTTTTTATTTTATTATTTCTTTTATTTATTTATTATTAAGGTACATTTAATTGGTATGATGTCACCGAAAAAGATAACGAAGTTATTATAATCGATGATAGTGGTAAATTTATTTATTAAATTATTAATTTATTATTGTTTTAAAAGTTATTGTAACACCGACGGAAATCATTGTTATCAGTGATAGCGAAGACGAAATCGATCATGGTAAATTTTTTATTTTATTTTATTATTTTTAAAACCATTTTAGTAGATTTGGATAGAGATGAAAATGCTGATGCCCCGTTTCTGGGGAAGACCACAATTATGCCCCCGTTTCTGGGAAGATTTGAATGAACCAATTAATGCTGATGCCCCCGTTTCTGGGGAAAACAACAATTATGCCCCCGTTTCTGGGGAAGACCACAATTATGGCCCCGTTTCTGCTGACGTTTCTGGGGGAGACGAGATTTCTTATAAAAAATGTAGGATTTTTATTATTTTTAAATATTTTTAATATATTTTAATGAACATTATTATTTTTTAAATATGTTAAGGAGCATTATTATTTTTAAATTTATCATTATTTTATAAGAGTATTTTAATGAGTATAAGTTAATAATATGTAAAGTATTATAATACTTTAAATATTATTAATTTATAATAGAAATATATGATTTGAAATATATTATTTGAAATATTATTTGAAATAGAAATATATGATTTGAAATATGATTAATATTATTTGATTTGTAATCAGAATATCAATTTATAATAGAAATATATTATTTGAAATAGAAATATATTATTTGAAATATTATTTGAAATAGAAATATATGATTTGAAATATTATTTGAAATAGAAATATATGATTTGAAATATGATTAATATTATTTGATTTGTAATCAGAATATCAATTTATAATAGAAATATATTATTTGAAATAGAAATATATTATTTGAAATATGATTAATATGATTTAAAATATGAATAGAAATATTTGATTTGTAATCAGAATATTAATTTTATAATAGAAATATTTGATTTGTAATCGGAATATCAATTTATAATAGAAATATATTATTTGAAATATGATTTGAAATAAAAATATATGATTTGTAATCAGAATATTAATTTTATAATAGAAATATTTGATTTGTAATCAGAATATTAATTTATAATAGAAATATGTGATGTATTTTCCTAATAGAAATTTATGATTTATAATACGAATATTAATTTATAATAGAAATATGTGATTTGAAATAGAAATATATTATTTGAAATATTATTTGAAATAGAAATATATGATTTGAAATACGAATATTAATTTTTATAAATATTTACATAATTATCATCATTTATATATTATTATTTGATTCATATATGATTTAAATAATAATAAACATTTGATAATAATTACATATTTATCAGGTCGTTTGTATAAAAACTATTGCCAATCTGGAATTGGTCATAACTCGAAATGCCATACGACTATGGAAAGTTACTATGGTCATAGATTCTATGGCATCGACTTTTTTATTTGCCCTAAATGCGATACAGCCCAAGACATTGAATATCTAGAGTTTTATAAGAAACACTCTAGCCATTTAAATCAATTTAAAATTAATAAAAAGGCATTATTTCAAATGATTAATGCGAAAAATGCTAGTAATAATAATAATAACACAAACAATACAAAGATCACTAAAAACAATAATACAACTGTTACTAAAAAATCAAAAAGACCTGCTGATAAAATCGTGCTGTGTATCCCTGCTAAAATTAAAAAAATAGAAATCATCATTAGTGATGACGAAACTGAATATAATCAAATAGGGGGTTCTGTAAATATTGAAATAAACGATGAACCTGAAATAGAGATTGACTTAAGAGGTTCCCGTAAAAATATTCGATTTGATTTAGAAAATCAAAATCTTGTTCAAATCGCCCTAACTGATAAACTTGTAAATAAATTACAAATCGAAATAAAGAAAATGGGATCTGTAAAAGTTCAGTTTACAGCTCTCATTCAATTTGAAAAAGATGGGGAAATAAAAGATAATTTCTTTTCGAATAGCGCGTGTGTCTTTTCCGATAGTTTTCTTGCAGATGGTGTGAGTCGGTTAAATGAGAAAATCGAAAAATTCACATATTTAGGAAGTGGGTGGCGCGTAGTTAAGATTCGCGAAATCGATTTTATTTTAACCACGTATTATCCTGTAAGTCGATTAGCCGGGCATAGTTTTATCCCTACGCCTGAATCTCTAGTAGGTAAAAAGGCTATCGTAAACGTTAAAAACACAGATCATTCGTGTTTTATATATAGTGTCTTATCGATTTTAAAGCGTGATATAGTTTTAAAGAATAGGGAGCGTGTTTCTTCTTACACTACTTTTATGGATGAATTGAATTATGATTCAATAACAGATTGTCCAATGAGACTCTGTAACATACCCAAATTTGAGAGAAATAATAGCGATTTAAATTTAGCCATCAATGTCTTTGAATATAACAACACCCCTTCTAAACAATTGAATGACATTGATTATGTACCTCATCATCCTCACCTTGCCTTAATTCATCGAACAAAGGTTATCGGTGGTAACCCGATTAATCTTTTATTATTACAAGACGGTGATAATTTTCATTATACCGCAATTTTTAATTTAAATAGACTGTTGAATTGTCATTCGAGTAGTGAATGTAACACCAGAATTCGCGTAAAATGGTGTCCCCATTGTTTAAACGGTTTTTATTATGATAAAACCTTTAAGGCCCATGTTGATTTGTGCGCTAAAAATCAAATAGGAACAACCCTATACACGCTCCCTGAAAATAAAAACTTAATATTTAAAAATTATTCTAAAATGATTACCCACCATTCGTAATTTATGCGGATTTTGAGGCTGTTTTGCCTAAAGATGTAAAACATCATCAAATACACATGCCGATATCAGCAGGCTTATTATTAATAAATAATTTAACAAATACTATACAATATTTCAGTTTTATAGGCTTGGAATGTGTATTGGAATTTTTTAAAGAAGGTAGAGGAAATTGCTGTCACAATTGTCCTACCATATTATGAAAATCATGGTAAAAAACCTATGAATAATCTTACTTCTAATGAGGAACAGCAGTTCATCGCATGTAGAACTTGCTATCTTTGTAAAAAACTTATTAGAAATAAGGTTAAGGACCATGATCATTTTACAGGTCAGTATCTTGGTGCTGCCTGTCGTAACTGTAATATAAATAGGAAAATAAGCAAACAGTTACCTATCGTCTTTCATAATTTGAGAGGATATGACCTTCATCATATTTTAAAGTATGGATTGAATGAATTTCCGTCTTGGAAATTAAATATCATTCTACAACAACTGAGAAATTCATATCTTTGATTGTAAATATTAAGAAATTAGCTGTTAGATTTATAGATAGTATGCAATTTGTAAATTGCTCTTTAGCCAAGGCTGTAAAAACTCTTACTGATCTACCTCTAACTTGTTCTGCTTTTGATGGTCTTATTGTTAAGGCAATAGGTATCTTTCCTTATGATTTTGCAGTATCACTAGAGGTCCTTGAATCGACTTACGAACTACCTCCAAAATGGGATTCTGTATCTGATGATGAATATGCTACCGCCCAACTAATTTGGACACAGCAAAATTGCACTACAATGTTAGACTATATGTTAACTTACCTAAAATTAGACGTATTCCTCCTTGCAGACTATTTTCAGCAATTTCGCGCAAAGGCTATTGCTTACAATGGTTTAGAACCTCTGAATTTTTATGGAATTCCTGGAATGTCATGGGCGTCCGCTCTCATGACATTAAAGGAACCCATAGAACTTTTGCAGGACATGGAAATGTTTAATTTCTATGAGGGTGGAATACGGGGTGGGTTAACATTTGTTAACAAACATCATGTTGCAAGTTCTGAAGATACAGAACTCTTGTATATCGACATTAATAATTTATATGGTTGGGCACTTAGCCAAAACCTTCCGTATGGTGATTTTGTTTGGGTGCATGATAATCTGAATGATGTGCTGAGTGAATGTGTGAATGCGAATATTGAATTCCTTCCGTATGGTTATATAATGGAAGTTGACATCAATATCCCTGAGCGTGTGCATCAGTATTTGAATGACTTTCCGCTTGCTCCTGAAAAAATGTGCCCGCCCAATTCAAAAGTTGAGAAGTTAATGCTCACGCATTACAGTAAGAAGAACCATGTTCTTCACTGGAGACTTCTCAAGCTGTATATAGAATTGGGTGCAGAAGTTGAGTGTATTCATAGGGCAATTAAATTTAAACAAGCACCTATTTTTAAAGAATATATACAAAGAAATACCGATTTACGCTCAAACACAAAGTGCGAGCTTTATAGAGATTTGTATAAATTATTTAATAATAGCCTATATGGGAAGTCCGTTGAGAATTTGAAAAAACGGATGAATTTGAGGCTATGCAATTCAGCTGAAAAGATGATTGTATATGTCTCAAAACCGACTTTCAAAAAGTCCATTAAAATAGTGGATGATTTGATTGCTGCCCATCTGAACAAAGGTTCTATATGTTTAGACAGGCCTAGTTACATTGGCCAATCAGTACTAGACCTGTCTAAGCTGCGGATGTACCAATTACAGTATAATGAATTAGCAAAATATCGATCAGAATTCAACTGTGATATAAATATCGTTGCCGGCGACACTAATTCGTTTTTTCTTGAGGTTAAGCACTGTAAGCTTGACATTCTTTTGCCGGCAATGATAAGAGACAACCTTTTAGATACCTCAAATTACGACCCGGAACATCCCTTATACTCGAGGAAATTAGATTCTGTGATAGGAAAATTTAAAGATGAAAGCAAAGGTCTCGGGTATAAGGAGTGGGTTTTCTTAAGACCCAAGTGCTACAGTTTATTAGGTAAATCTGATACAATGAGGGCTAAGGGGGTGAAGTTGTTGGGGACTGACATCAAACATCAGTCTTATTTGGATTGCTACAATAAAAACGTAGTTTTCACAGTACCTCAAAGTAGGATAGGGACGCGGAACCATCAGCTGTACACATTTAAAAACAGTAAAATCGCTTTGAGTAATAACGATGATAAGCGATTGTGGGTGGGGAAAAATACCAGTATCGCATTTGGGCATTATTTTGGGGTTGATGCAATAGTTAGTGACCAAGTTAATTTCTTGGATGAGCCGCTTTTCGGTGGTTCGAGCCCCAGTTTTGATGACTCTACCGAAATCAGCGATAATGGACAGCTTTTCGGTGGTTTGAGTCCTAGTTTTGATGACTCTACCGAAATCAGTGATAATGGACAGCTTTTTGATGGTTTTAATGAAGATAACATTGATATTGATGATGTGTATTTATCAGAATAATAAATGTTTTTAAAAAACTGATTTTCTTACTTTGGAATCTTATTTATCTAGAAAACTTGTAATAGTTTTCATTTTTATTATGAAATTAGATATAATTTTTATAATTTTAATTTTTATAATTACATTTTTATTTTTTCATGCAAAAACCACAGCGTGACGAAACGCGAAATATTACTTTATAGAGGTTTTAAATGTGATAACACTATGTATTTATTTTTATAATTAAATCTTTGTTTTTTATGAAGTTGTTTTTGTAAAGTGGTTTTTGTTTTTATATATATATATATTTGTTTCATATATTATTATTATTATTATTTTTATTATAATTAATATTATTAATATTAATAATTTTATAAGTAATAAGTATTTTAATAATAATTTTTATAAGTAATAAGTATATTAATAATAATTTTTATAAGTAATAAGCATATTAATAATAATAGTTAAAGTTTTTATAAGTATATTAATAATAATAATAATATTAATAATAATATTAATAATAATAAAAATAAATAATTTACAAATATATACTACTTATTTTTATAAGTAGTAAATTTAAATTTAAAAATGATTAAAAATAATATGATCTTGACCTTGAATGACCTTGAAAAATAATAATAATACTAATAATAATACTAATAATAATAATAATAATAATAATAATAATAATAATAAAATAATTTACAAATATATACTATTTATTTTTATAAGTAGTAATTTTAAATTTAAAAAGTGTTTAAAAATTCCATGACCTTGACCTTGAATGACCTTGAATGACCTTGAAAAATAATAATAATAATACTAATAATAATAATAATAATAATAATAATAATAATAATAATAATAATAATAATAATAATAATAATAATAATAATAATAATAATAATAATAATAATAATAATAATAATAATACTAATAATAGTAATTTTATTAGTATAGTAATAATAATAACAATAATAATAATAATAATATTAATAATAATAATAATAAAATAATTTACAAATATATACTATTTATTTTTTATAAGTAGTAAATTTAAATTTAAAAATGATTAAAAATAATATGACCTTGACCTTGAATGACCTTGACCTTGAATGACCTTGACCTTGAATGACCTTGACCTTGAATGACCTTGAAAATAATAATAATACTAATAATAATACTAATAATAATAATAATAATAATAATAATAATAATAATAATAATAATAATAATAATAAAATAATTTACAAATATATACTACTTATTTTTTATAAGTAGTAAATTTAAATTTAAAAATGATTAAAAATAATATGACCTTGACCTTGAATGACCTTTGAAAATAGATGTACTTTTAAACATAGAAAAATTTTTGAAAAAATGATGAGTCATCCAATGACCTTGAATGAGTCATGGTCTTTGTTTTAAAATTTTGATGAGTCATCCAATGACCTTGAATGAGTCATGGTCTTTGTTTCAATGACCTTGAATGAGTCATTGTCTTTGTTCTAAAAAAATTTGTACTTTTAAACTTAGCGCAAAAAAAAAATTTTTGGGGGGATATGTGAGCTAGATGGCCTCTGAGCTAGAGGGCCGGTATCCCACTACTATCCGCAACAACGATTAAGAGGAGAAGGATTCTTGCGAGAAGATAATTTGTATATAAAATTAGAAGTAGAGAAGCCAGACAAGACGTTGTAAAGAGAAAAAGGAAGTGTAAATATATGTAAATAAAATAATAAAAACTACATAAAAATCAAAAATCAGAAAAATCAGAAAAACTAAAAACGCAAAAATAATGACGATATTTAGATGACAAGCGGAATCAACGAGGAGATAACAGTACAGATGAGAGAAGGACCAGATTCGATATGGACGAGACTATGGAAAAAACCAGAGGAAGAGGAAAAAATCAAAACCTTAACAATCGCAATTCAACATTATTCCAGTTTCGACACAACCGGACGACCCTGGAAAATGAGGAAAGTAAGTTACTCGCAGAGAAGAGTAAAACACGAACAGCTGAGAAAAGAGGACCAAAGATACCTAACATTCAAAGACATATAATTTTTATAATTTTTTACAATTTTAATTTTTATAATTACATTTTTATTTTTTCATGCAAAAACCGCAGCGTGACGAAACGCGAAATATTACTTTATAGAGGTTTTAAATGTAATAACACTATGTATTTTATTTTTTATAATTAATTCTTTGTTTTTTATGAAGTTGTTTTTGTTTTTATATGTAGTTGTTTTTATATATATTTGTTTATTATATTATTATTATTATTATTATTATTATTATTATTATTATTAATAAATTAATAATAATAATAATTAAAGTTTTTATAAGTATATTAATAATAATAATTAAAGTTTTTATAAGTATATTAATAATAATAATTAAAGTTTTTATAAGTATTAATAGAATAATAAAAGTAATAATAATAATAATATTAATAAAAATAATAATAAAATAATAATAATTACAACTATATACTACTTATTTTTTATAAGTAGTAAATTTAAATTTAAAAATGTTTAAAAATTCCATGACCTTGACCTTGAATGACCTTGACCTCGAATGACCTTGACCTACTTTTGAATGACCTTGAAAAATAATAATAATAATACTAATAATAATAATAATAATAATAATATTAATAATAATAATAATATTAATAAAAAATAATAATAAAATAATAATAATAAAATAATTTACAAATATATACTACTTATTTTTATAAGTAGTAAATTTAAATTTAAAAATGTTTAAAAATTCCATGACCTTGACCTTGAATGACCTTGACCTACTTTTGAATGACCTTGAAAAATAATAATAATAATACTAATAATAATAATAATAATAATAATACTAATATTAATAATAATAATAATATTAATAAAAAATAAGAATAAAATAATAATAATAAAATAATTTACAAATATATACTACTTATTTTTTATAAGTAGTAAATTTAAATTTAAAAATGTTTAAAAATTCCATGACCTTGACCTTGAATCACCTTGACCTTGAATGACCTTGAAAAAAAATTTGTACTTTTCAACATAGAAAAAATTTTGAAAAAATTTTGAAAAATATTCTATCTTTTTTGGACCAGCGGTGACATAGGAAATTGTGTACTTTTAAACATAGAAAAATTTTTGAAAAAATTTTTGAATGACCTTGAAAATATATGTACTTTAAAACATAGAACAAATTTTGAAAAAAAAATTTGATGACTCATCCAATGACCTTGAATGACCTTGACATACTTTTAAATGACCTTGAAAAAATATGATGAGTCATCCAATGACCTTGAATGAGCCATGGTCTTTGTTTTAAAAATTCGATGAGTCATCCAATGACCTTGAAAATTTTGATGAGTCATCCAATGACCTTGAATGAGTCATTGTCTTTGTTCTTAAAAATTTGTACTTTTAAACTTAGCGCAAAAAAAAATTTTTGGGGGGTATGTGAGCTAGAGGGCCTCTGAGCTAGAGGGCCGGTATCCCACTACTTATGTAAATTTAAATGAAATTAATATTAAAAAATTAAGAAAAATAAATAAGAAAATAGAAAAATATTAAATAAATAAAAGCCATTAAAAAACCCGAAAAAATGGCCAAAAAAAGATTTGAAATTAGCTGATTGGTCGCACACACGCACGAAAACAGTATAAATATAACAGCCATTTTCATAATAGTTAACCTTTGAAATTTTATTTGAATTTTTGAACTTTGAAAACTTTCGGATTGTAAGTGATTATTTTGGATTGTACATGCATTTTCTTAAATACATTTATATGATAAAGTTTTAATTGTTGTTTGATTTTTGATCATGGATGGCCGCGATACTTTTTAGTATCTGCGATAGGTCCCCCTAATTTAAATTATTTATATGTACCTTAATTTTGTGGAAGGTGGCAGGGCAGGATTCAATTTCCTCAGTTAGTTTTGAGGAATGTTGATGCGCTGCCTTGTCGCTAACCACCCTTCGGTGTCTGCCTAGTCCGGTCAGGTCTCGTTACACTGATCACGGGGTAGGACTCCGTCGTAATTCACCGTGGCGGCCATTGCGAGTTGGTCAGAGCGGTGCGGAATTAATCTGTGGGAAGATCGGTAGAGTTAAGGGAATAACATTCGAATGAATGTTTAAGTAGGCATATTATATGTTTTTTAAACCCTTTTGAACTTTATTATATTGACGGGATCGACTAGGAACCAATAGGAACCAATAAATAAACCAGTGAAATTAGTGCTTTTCTGTGACTAAATCGAATAAATGATATTTTTATGAAGGACGAACTGTAAATACGAAACCTAAACTAAATTTTAAATCAATAATTGACCGGAGCATCAGGATTTTTATTTTTTCCCAACGGATTTTGATTTTGACCAGTTTTAACGTTTAAAAAGACATCATGGCAATTAATATTAATTGTGGATTGATTGGGAATGAGAATGTTTGAGAATTGTTATTAAACATTAATTTTATTATATTTATTAATTATTAATCTCTATTATACTTAAATTGTTATGATTATATAACATTTATGATAAGAAACCCTTCGCCATTTAGCTTCTTTCAATTTTTGAGAAAATCACACAGAAAATCTCTCTCTTCAAAACTATTCAACAACTCCTTCAAATCTATCGGGATGAAATCAGGATACAAAATACCCAAGTTATCTCCTCAACCAAATACCCTGAATAACCAGCTTGATCATAGTCTATGTCAATGGAAATATAACAAAATGTTCGCGGAGCACGAACGCACGCTCGGCACGTGGTTCGCTCCCGAAGCGGTAAAGGTCCTACAAGATAAAATACACCGGCTGTCTAGATTCTGAGAAGATTTGATAGCAGAAAATCGGGCTCAACGGATCGTCATTAACGATCAGAGCGCCGTCCTGATACCTTCTTTCACTGAAGTAGAATTGACAAGAAACACCGCCCAAGTAAAGATCGTCGTCACCCGTGAACGACGCCGACCCGAAGCAATCACGCTGCTGAATAACGCAGCACAAGCGCTCGAAGAAGCCGCAACACTAGTCGGCGATCAACATATGGAGTTCGTAAAAACGGACGAAAATCGACAAAACCCAGTAAAACCGGCAGAGTCCATCCCGCAAGTCTTTGCCGACGAATCAGACGACATGCAAATACGCATGGATATTTCGCCAGCTGCAATTCCCACAACTATAATTGAAGAGAAATCGCCGACTCTCGCAAGTTACAGGATGGACGATTTCGGAGATGAATTGTGTCATTCCGTCACCCAGGTCGGAACTACACCATTCAAACCCCTCCAGAACAATAAAAAATTCCCTGTCGATATCGACGAGTGAAAATCCGATTATAATAAAATCTGACTCCATCCGTATAACACTGTCTATAAATTTATGTACTGATTATATTTTATTTTAATTTCTTTTTGTAAATTTTGTACCTTTTAATAAAAGTAGAATTTTTTGTAATTATTATTGACTTTAGTATTTATTGATTTTTCTGCTTAGATAAATTGAAGCTCGGTATGAGTATGGTATGATGTTGGTAAAGCCTTATACATGCATGAAGTATGATGGAAAAGTTTTATTTAGCTCAGAAAGCCGAAACGGAGAAATTATAATTATCGTAAAAGTAGATTTTAAGCCTTCATAATGAGTATTTTAGTAATTAAAGAACAATTGTGAATAAAAGATAAAATATAAATATTAAGAGAATTTTATTTTCCCTTAAATTAACAAGGAGATTGTGATAAACTTATAAACGGCTGATCTAACAGCGATTTTAATAATTTATATAAAAGTTTGAATTTTCACATGTTATTTAAAGGAAAAATTTTCAAATTTAAAACAAGTTTCTAGGTTAATAATATTAATTTAATTTTAGTAATTCAGGGAATTAAATCAAAGGACTTAGATAATTAGAGGAATTGGATCATAGAAACGCATTGGTAAAAAGTTACCTTCGTAAATTTCTTAAATTACAACATTTAAGTTTTATTGATTTATTAGCTAAAGTAAAGTTGATTTGAAATTGAATTGTTGTATAATGAATAGGTAACCCAGTGTCACAGAATTACACTTTAAACTATAATGTACGCTACTATTTATCAATGAGTTAAATGAGACCCTGAGGAAACTTTACCCCGGACGTATACAAAAGATTGACAGTAACAGATAGGGAAATGCGTGTCAATATCGAGAGAATTAGACGAGTGAAATAGACGTAAGTCCTTCTATCGGCCATCAGGAACCCGAAAGCGAGATTATCACAAGGAGTAGTCTTGGAAACGGGGCTCACCTGCTTGTGGACTCTCGGCCGCTGTATACAGTACCAACATGGGCTCGCTCATGAGTATACAGTGGTAAGGTCAAAATTTTGGGAGTCTGGGTGAGATAGGAATTACCCTAGAAAAGTCAAGAGTTGGTTGAGGAAGTAGATTAAAATAAATGAGCGCAGATTAAAACAAAATTAATTCTACCCAGTACGCCAACAGATTCGAATAAGTTTTAAATGAAATAAGTTAATTATCGGTAATTAGTAACAAGTTCAACATTATAATAATTTTAAAAGACTTCTGTTTTGTTGATTTATTTAAAAAGATTAATGAAATTATGTTCGATTGAATAGTATGATTTCCTATCAACTAATCAATGCGGTACCAATAATATTTTGAAAATAATTTGAAGTGATAACGTACTGTTTTAGAACATTAAAATTTGAATTAATTTGAGTCGTGGTCATTGGTAATAAATAGAATTAACCAATTAAAATTAAGTATTCTATAATTTCATTTTCAAATTATTATTTTCATGAAAACTGTAATTATTTTAATTGATAAATTTATTAGTATTTTGAACATGAGTTTAACGATTAAATTTATCGAAAAATAACGTCGTTATCAATAGCAATAGTAACAGCCAGTCAAAATCAAGTATGTGGTTTCTACTTTTTCAAAATTAATTCAAAGAAAAGTTATTGAAATATGATTTTTATGTTGTTTAAAGAATAACTTTCTGTTGAAAAATAAGTTCAGTCAATAATATTCCAATTAATATTTCTAATTAACAATAGCATTTAATCAATCAATAATTTTACGAGTTTATTTAAATTGACGATTAACAAATTTATATACTTTTTAATCTAATTATTAATAGAGATTTTCAATTTAATATTCTTAAATTAAAATATGTATTCATATTTTCAAACCATTTTTAACAGGTACTTAAAAATTGTCAACGATTTTTAAATATATGTATGTTTTTTACCAATTAAGAAACTACTCTTTATTAAAGACATGTGTTAAATTTACTTGGTATTTAGAATTTATTGGTTTACATAAGGTTATAACGTTTAATCACATAGGGTTAAAATTATTACCTCTTTCATCATTTATGGTTAAAATTATTAAATATTTCATTACTTTGGGTTAAAATTGTTATTTTTTTCATTACTTAGGGTTAAAGTTATTACCTATTTCTTCACATAGGGTTAAAATTCTTAACCTTTTAGATATAACAAATCATGTAATAGTTTATCCATAAATTTATCGAAAAGTATTATAATATATATAGTTTGAATCATAAATTATTGAAATATTTAATAGTTATCACACAAGGCCTGATGAATTTTTAATGGCTATTTAATCAATTTTTGGTTAAATAAAGCTTTAATGTCCGAAATTATCTGTTAATTAGCATGTTGTTAATGAATGTAAATCTAATTTTACACGTTTTTGTATCAACATTTAGTTTGTATTTAGATATTTTCAAAGCTCTTATTAAAAACCAAAGTTTATTTAGATATCATTAATATCCACTTGACTGATATTGATAATGTTTACCAAATACGAGTTTGTAAAAAATTTACGTGCGAAGAATTGTTTGTCTTTTTTATTGTGAAAGTTAAATTATTATTATCAATAGCATTATTGTTACCATAATTGTATGAATTTTCTAATCATTAATTAATCCAGTATGCGTGAATTTTTAAAAAATATTGATATAAAACTCATGAATTGATTATTCTTTATCAATTTATATAGTGAGCCCAGTGACTTTCATTTGTAAACCCAGTGACTTATTTTCATAAAAACACTAAATCTAAAATAGTTGTTACAGCGAATTTAGTTGATTGTATCGCTAATAATTTATAGAGTCGGATGAACTTGAATGAATTTTTAAATTAAGTACTCTTTTACCTGCAATGGTTTCGGATAATCTTTTGGACACTTCGAATTATGATCCTAGTCATCCTTTGTATTCAAGAAAACTTGACTCAGTAATAGGTAAATTCAAAGATGAGAGTAAGGGACTTGAATATAAGGAATGGGTTTTCTTACTACCAAAATGCTATGGTCTTTTAGGTGAAACTGAAAGTAATAAAGCAAAGGGAATTACTTTGGAAGGAACAGAAATAAAGCATCTTTCTTATCTTGCTTGTTATTGAAACGATACCATTTTTTTTGTTCCTCAAACAAGAATAGGGATGAGAAATCATCAGTTGTTTACTTTTAAAAAATTGTAAAATTGCTAAAAATAAACGTCAATAGGTAAATAAAAACAAAGGTTTTGCATTTGGACATTATTTAGGTATCAATGCCACTGATGTGGAAGATATTGAAGCTTTTATTTAAATAAATGTTGTCTTAAAAATGTGTTTGCTTTTTATTCTATTGTTTTGTAATTATTATTATTATTATTATTATTATTATTATTATTATTATTATTATTATTATTATTATTATTATTATTATTATTATTATTATTATTATTATTATTATTATTATTATTATTATTATTATTATTATTATTATTATTATTATTATTATTATTATTATTATTATTATCCAGTGTTCAAATTTAAGTTTTGAGTGACTTATTTTTAATTAAATAAACTATCAATATACTTTAATTGTTGAAAACTTAAATTTTCATAAAAACTGTTAAAGTTTTATAATTATTTTGATAGGATTATTACGTAATATAGCAAAATAGCCAGTAAGCTAAATAATTTAGGATTGAATATTTATTTTAAGACGAGTTTGATGTTAATTTATTATGTTTAATGATTATTTTATAATTTTTTATGTAATAATATAATTAACAATTGAAAATTTCATGTAATTATAATTTTTTAATATATCACATGCAAGTAACATTAATCAATGAGGTAAACGAAACTCTTACGTTTATATGAAGTAAGCAGTATAATAATAACATGAATAGTACTAGTGAGTGATTTTGTTAAGTCTACGACTTAGTCGTAGACGTAGTTGTAGGCGTGTTAGGTTATGATGGGTGCTGATAGGTGTGGATAGGTATGAATCGGTGTTGATCGGTGTGGATAGGTGATCGTTGGTTGGTGTGTGTGTGAGTGTGAACAGTTTAAGAACGGTAGGTCCTAGAATTAGGTGTGTGGAATGTTCTAGAAGGTAGGTGTGTGGAAGATTCTAGAAGGTAGGTGTGTGGAAGTATCTAGAAGGTAGGTGTGTGGAAGGTTTTAGAAGGTAGGTGAGTGTATTTGTATTCAAAACAAACCAACAAAGATTAAAATGTCAAATTTTAGAATCAACAAAACATTCTTTTTTCAATTTTCAAAATTACTAAAACCCCTAGCAATAATTTATGGAGATTTTGAATCCCAATGACCCAATGAATGTTGTTGATCAAATTGAGGAAAAATTAAAACAAGAAAATTATGAAAATTATAATTAGGTTTTTAATAAATACGAAACAGAAATAAACAAGAAAAAAAATTTCATGATAAATTTTTCACATACAATAAATCTCACACATCAAATTCTATCAGCATATAGACTCTATGTAAAAAGTAATTATTCTGAAATAATTGAATCTCTAGAATATTCATTTCGAGGTGAAAATGTTTTGAAAGATTTTAGAAAAACAATTAATAATCTTGAATATGAATTTCATGAAATTTTAAAAATTACTGAATTTGAATTAAACTTGTCAGATGAACAAGAATTAAAATTTCAACAAACTGACAAGTGTTGGATGTGTAATGAAGAGTTTAAACAAGAAAATGATGAAAGTTCAAACGAGTCAAGTTCAAATGAATCGGATTCAAGTTCAGAAAGTTCAAACAATTCAAGTTCAAATCAACATATAAAAATTCGTGGTGCAGCTCATAAATCTTGCAATCTGAATTGTAAAAAACCAACAAAAATTCCAATTGTATTTTATAATCTTAGTGGTTATGATATCCACATATTTATAAAATCATTAGCTGAAAAAGCAAAAAATAAATTTGAAATAATTGGAAAAACAAATGAAAATTACATAAGTTTAAATTATGGATGTTTTAAAATTTTTGGTATGAATCTTGATCAAGTTGGAAAATCTTTATCTGTTGATGACTTGTTTGAAAAATACAAAGAAACAAAACTTCCTCCAATTGAAAAATTCCATTCAATTTTAAACCAATCAAACATAACCAACGAAGAATATAATCGAGCACAAATATTTAATTGTAAATATTTGGGAGATTATATAGATTTATATCTCAAATTAGATGTATACATTTTATCAGATTGTTTTGAAAAATTTCGAGAAATATCAACTTTAGAACCTTCTAGTTTTGTTTCTCTTCATCAATGGCTTGGAATATTTTATTACATCAAACTCAAGAAAAACTAGAATTATTAACAGACATTGACATGTTTCTGTTGATAAAGAAAAACATTCGAGGTGGTATTTATTCAAACATGGGATCTAGAAAAATAACAACTAATAATATTCAACAATTTCTCAATTCTCGAGATCTTGATTATAATGAACCATTTTTACAAATTTCAAATAATGAATTATCAGATGCTATTGAAAAAATGAATAATCCAACTCAAATAAAATATTTTGGTGCAACTGCATTATATTCTGGAATAATGATTCAATATTTGCCATTTGCAAATTTTAAATGGGAAACTCCAACTGATGAACTACTAGAGAAAATATTGTCAACTCCAAAAGATTCAAATATTGAATATTTTATAGAATTAGATTTAAAATATCCAAAAGAAATTCATGACAAGACAAAACATTTTCCATTTGCACCACACAAGAGAATAATAAAATATGAAGAATTGTCACCATGGCAAAAATCAAGAAATCCACAACAAGATGATTCAAGTGAAAAATTAACATGTGATCAACATGATAAAAAAAAAGAATAGATAAAAAGAATGTTACAATTTTATCTTCGACATGGAATGAAAATAAAAAGAATTCACAGTATTATTTCTTTCAAACAAAAACCTTGGATGGAACCATACATTAATGGAAATATTACAAACAGAAATATTGCAAAAAAGAACAAACAATCTTTTCTTGATACAATTTATAAACTTTTAAATAATGCAGTTTTAGGTAAAACAATGAAAAATCAAGACAAGTATAGAACAATAAAATTATTTACAAAACATGATCTCGGTTAATATTTTAAAAAAATTTCAAAACCAACATTTAAAGGTGAACAAGTATTTTCAGAAAACCTTACAGCTGTTGAAATTGGAAATTATGAAAAAGTATACAACAAACCAATATATTTGGGATATAGCATTTTGGAACTGTCAAAATTACAAATGTACGAAGCTTATTATGATGTATTACAACCAGTTTTTAAGGATAGAATTTCTTTACATCAAATGCACACCATGAAAACATTTGGCATGGAGCTTAAGGAAGTCAATAATATTGAATCCTCGTTAGTTAACAAGAGATTTACAGATTCCGATCGGTTAAAGAATACGTTATTGACACTCAAATTGGACAAGAATTCGAAGTTGGGTACTTTAATATCTCAGTTTAGCAACATTTTTATGGCATCCAGATTTGACTTAGGTCATACAAAAGTAATAACACATGAAATAAAGACTTCAGGTCCTCCAATTTTACAAAATCCCTGAAGACAACCCATGCATTTAAAAGGCAAAGTTGAAGAGTTAGTACAGAATTTATTAGAAGTTGGAGTTATGAGGAAATGTCAAAGTCCGTGGAACACACTATTAGTGATCGTTGGAAAACCAGATGGCTCTATAAGAATGTGTCTAGATTTCAGGTTATTAAATTCGGTTACAAAATAGTTTTCATTTCCTATGCCAGATATGCAATTATTATTGGATTTCTTAGGTAAGTCAAAGATATTTTCTTCCATTGACTTAGGACAGGCCTATTATCAAGTAGAGTTGAATGAAAATTCGCAAATCAAGACGGCATTTAGTACAAAAGAAGGACAATTCTGTTTCAATAGGTTACCATTTGGTTTGTCAACAGCTTTCAGAAATTGAAAATGCAACTGAGCCAAAGAGTACTACAGAATTGAGATCATTCCTAGGTTTAACAAATTATTATAGACGATTTATGAAGAATTATTTAATGATAGCAGCACCTCTGTACGCCGCAACGACAGGTAATGACAAAATGATTGTTTGGACTGAAGAATGTAGGAAAAGTTTAATCAATTTAAAGAAACTCTTATGCGAAGTACCAATATTAGAATATCCAAGGACAGATCGACTATTTATTATTAATACGGATGCTAGTTTTGGAGCCATAAGTGCAGTTTTATCTCAGATTAAGGAAGACGGCACCGAAGGAGTGATAGCGTATGGTTCAAGACATTTGACAAAGCATGAAATAGGATATTGTGAGACTAGAAAAGAGTTGTTGGCTCTTCACGAATTTATTGTACATTTATATGGGAGAAGATTTGTAGCCAAAACGGATCACAAGGCATTGGCATTTATGAATACAACAAAAAAACCAATAATCCCACAATTTCAGACATAGATGGCAAATTTATCCGAATACGATTTTGCGTTACAATATAGAAAGGGAGAAGAACATGGGAATGCTGATGGTATGTCTCGTTTAAATAATACCATATGCTATTATTGTCAGATGGAACGCAAAGATACCAAAGAGGCAAAATGTAGAATTCGGTACATAAATAGTTTACAAGGAAGTTCAAATATAATGAAAATTATTAAACAGAAGCAAAACGAAGACAGAGTTATTTCAGAAATCATATCACATCTTAATGGAAATGAGGCTCACATATCTTATGAAACAATCAGTAGCAGTATATTCAAGTATTTGAAGATATTACAGATACAAGATGACTTATTGATGATTAATACAGATGGAAATCTTGCAGTGGTTGTACCCCACTCGTAAGTAAAACCTTTAGTAAATTATTTTCATATTGAACTATGCCATCTGGGTATCAAGAAAACCTTATTTTATTTAAAGGACCTTTTCTTTTGGCCATCCATGAATCAGATTATTACAGAATGTATTAATAAATGCAAGATTTGTGCTAGTAGAAAGATTGATCAATGAAAAACAAAAGAAATCTTATTGCCAAGAACAGGAGAATGATTTTTAGATAGTAGTGGATATTGCATATATGGAGACAAAAGAAATTAAGAAATACAGGATAGTGATAATAGATCGTTTTAATAAATTGGTCAGTTTATCAGCAGCAAGTACACAGGATGAAGCAACAATTTTGAATGTCATTTTGAATAATTGGATATATCGTTTTGGTACACCTGAAAGCATTCTTACAGGTAGAGGAAGAATTTTTGAAGGATCAATGTTTCGTGATTGGATGGAGAAATTTGGTATAAAACAAGAATTTGGTTCACCGTACCAACATCAATCAAATGGTTTAGCAGAGCAAATCATAAGAACAGTTTGGGACATGTTGGCAACATCATTGGCAGAGATTAAAACAAAGAATAATTGGTGTAGATTGTTATCAAAGATTGAATTTAGTTTTAATGCTACAATACAAAACTCGACAAAATTCTCACCTTTTGAAATTGTATATGACCTGAAAATTAATTTACATTCGAGAGTAGGACATATACAAAAATGCAGAGAAGAAATTGAGGATGAAACGAAAACTAATCTAGTAAAGCCAGCTACAACTAATCAAAATTGAGATTTAGATAACCGGAGTACTCGAGTTTTCATGGTGAGAGAGAAAGTATTAGTACGCTTGGAACTACATAGACAAAGAAGGAGCGAATTCAATATGAAGGACCTTACAAAATTTGAAAATTCTTATCACCAAGACAAGTTTAATTTATTGTTATTTAAATGATTATTCTAATGATTATTTAAATGATTATTCTAATGAGCGGAAATTAAAACATGATTATTCAAATGATTATTCTAGTGATTGTGAAAATGAAAATTTTGAAAAAGGGAATATTTCAACAGATAAAAAAGGAAAATGTAAAAAATTTTCAATGTTAAAAAATACAAATGAATTTTACTCGACAAAATATACATGTAAAGAATGTTACAATGAATTGCAAATTTGTCATGTTTGTAATAAAAAAATTTCCAAATCTAACATGAAGACATTTGAAATTACAACACGACAATAAAAAAATTAAGCCTCGAAAAGAAAAAAAATTTAACAAATGTCTCGTGATTATAAATGTTAATGAATTTCATAGCAAAAAAATATTTTTAAAAAATGTTTATCTGAAAAGTTCATTGTAAAAGTTGTTATGATTTTTTATCTTTTGGAAGTTTAGCAAAACATGTAAAATTATATCATCCAAAACAAATAAAAGTGTGAAAATGTGATAGTCACTTGAAAATAAATTAATAAGAATATTCACACGTAATCATTTAATTGCGGGTATTTCAAAATTTTACTATTAATAATAATATTCAAGTGCAATCATTTAAATGAGAGGAATACAAAAAAATTTTTACAAATTCTTAATTTTCATCTTGTATTCATTTTTAATTTCTTAGTCATTTCTTTTTTATTTCTTGCTCGATATCCTTGGAATATTTAATCTTGGAAATGTTTTCATTATTCTCATTTATTATTTTATTGCTTTCCCTAATTTCATCACTTGTTAAAATTTTATCTTCTAAAGCTTTAACCTGATATAAGTATAATTTATTAAACCCAAGTGCTAATTCTTCACACACTTCACGATAAATCTTTTTCCTTTTAGAGGTTAGTCCGATTAAAATTCCTTCGCCTAAAAAACTAACAATGCATTTCCACCACCAAATATTGAAGACATCAAAATTGAAACAAATGGAGCTATTCCAATTAAACTTATACCAGAAAATATTGCAGTTGAAACTGTTAAAATTCCTGTAATTGAAAGACATGCAATTGTAATTCCAGTATCAGCACTGGTTCATCTTGATTTTATTTTTTTATAATGTAATAATTTCTCTTCAAGTTTTTTCTTTTCCAATAAAAATTCATTTATTCTATTATATCGATTGGAAACATTTGGTTCACTTGGCAATTCAGGATATATTTTTTAACTGATTTTCTTTCAATATAAACTGGTTTAAACGAAGCGACCGGTCGAATTTCTTGTCCATAAATTTCTAATTCTTGTTCTTCTTGAAGTTTTTCTAGTTTTTCCCATTCTAATTTTGTTTCTTCATCTAATTTTACTCGCCCATCATCTAATTCTAATTGTTCATCATCCATTTTAAAATTGTATTATTTAGGTTTTTTAGGTTTAGGTTTCATTGGTTTAGGTTTATTACTTTTCATCCAATAAATAATATTTAAATCTTTGAAAAGAATTAAATCTTTTAGATTTTTCAATAAAGGATTTCGGATAAGGTTCATTTGGGTTTTCAAGTTTATGTAAAAACCTAAGATCTATCCATGTACCGTCCATAATTTTTAAATGTTCATAATAATTATTTTTATCATAACAATAAATACAAAAATCATTAATTACTATCTTAAAAAAATATAAACACCAATAGGAATTAATTTCCGCCCACCTATAATTAATTTCCATAATATTTTTTTATGGATTTACATGGTAAAACAGCCATCATTATTTTATCTTTTAGATTTAGATTTTCATCTCCAACATAAATTTTGCTAGTAAAAACCATAATGAATGGAAACCTTTTATCTGAAAAAATGTATCTTCTAAATTTATCGATCATCTTTACATGATCATCTTTAATTATAAAATGACTATATGGTTTTGCTTCAATTTCAATTTTGAAATATTTGAAACTAGTCAATTCTTTTTCTTTCTTTGCCCAAATTTCTCCATCCGGTAATTTTTTACTATCAACTAATTTTTTAAGATTAATCAAATCAATATTTGTTTTGTCAAATTTGTAATCAATCGACTTATATTTTTTTATTGCTTCTTCTTTAAATTTTTTTATTTTCTTCTTTTAATTTTTTAACTTAATCTTCCACAAATTTTTTATTGGTTGCGTCATTTTCATTTTTTGGATCTGTAAGATTTGAAAGAGTATTATTATTCATGTTTAATCCTCCTCTCATTCTATCACCTGACTCATTTAAATATTTACTTTCAACAGGTTTCATAACATCCTTTACATTAAATCCCAATGTCCCACCAGCAATATTTACAGGAATATAATTCATTTTTAAAATTTTATTATAGAAGAATTAATTTTGAAGATTTAAAATAATTTCTTTAAAAGATTGACCACTTGATTCCATCAACTTATTTTGTTCTAATTTTAACAATACAAAAATACAAAGTTGACCACATATTTTTGTATTTTCTTTTTGAACTTTTAATATGTTGTAAATATAACCATTGGAATTATTCCATATGAATCAAAATAAATTTTGTATTTTTTAGAACAAAGAACACAATGCTATTCTTTTTGTTTTGCTGCTTGAAGATTAAAAATAATATTATCTGAATGTAAATAATTTTTAATTTCATCCTTCATAATTCTTTTACATTTTAAACCCAATTCTTTTTAAATATCCTGTAGATAAAAATTAGTTATACTATCTCGACCATATTTGTCTAGAAATTTGGTGAATTCAACACATGTCATTTTTAAAGAATTAAAGAATCGAGGATTAAAGAATTAAAGAAATAAACTTGTTCAATTAGAATTTGTTCTTCTTGTTCATTCTCACTTGAATTGTTTGATTCGGTTGATCCAGTTAAATTTTCAAGATTAAATTTTATTTTAATATTTATTTTAATTTTGGAATTATCTTTTTTAGAATTTTTTTTTAGAATTTTTTTTAATTTTTAAATTATTCATTTTTAAATTTAAAATTTATAATTATACTTGTCTTAGAAATATTTTCACTATTAAAACTTATTAAATTATCATCTTGATCAACAATTTTAAAACTTATAGTTGAAATAGTTTTTGATCTCAATGGAAAATATGTTGGAACAAACATTCTTTCTATAATTCTAAATCCATGAGGAGCAGTTCCATATGGAAAACTATAAATACAATTTTTTCTTTTTCACTTATAATATGTTCCTTGAATTAAATTACATATTAAATTTACAGATGTTATACTTGAAATATTTATAATCTTTTCAGCAATGAATAATTATTTTCATAAATTTTATTTGTAAATCCTAAAAAAATACCAATTTTTTTATCTAGAAATGAAATACTATAGGAAATACTACTCGAGCTGTTGGTAAATTTATTGAAAGGGCAACAATATTTTCTTCACCATATCTCTTTTTAATTAAATCAATTATTAATTTAAATAAAACACCTAATTCGTATGCTCCAGGCGGAATTGCTATCACACCATATCCACCGACAACCCCAACAGCATTTGGTTTTTTAATTCTAAATTCATTGTTGTTTTCTGTAATGTTAAAAATTGAATTAAATGTTGTAAACTATAATAATCCAATTTCATAATTATAATTTTCATTTAATTCCAAAGGTGTTTGAAAATCAGCATAAAATTCTAGTAGTGGGATGTGTCACCGCTAGATCGTGTCACCGCTAGATCGTGTCACCGCTGGATCAACCCCCCAGGGGGGGTAAAACTTTTTTTTTCTAAGTCTAAAAGTACAAAAAATTTTAAGACAAAGACAATGACTCATTCAAGGTCATTGAAACAAAGACCATGACTCATTCAAGGTCATTGGATGACTCATCAAAATTTCTCAAGGTCATTCAAAAATTTTCAAGGTCATTCAAAATTTTCTCAAGGTCATTTAAATTTTCTCAAGGTCATATTATTTTCTCAAGGTCATTCAAACAAAGACCATGACTCAACAGTGCCAATAAATCATCATTGCCATTTCCATTATATATTTTTACATATTTTCTTAGTATTGCATGATTTTGATTGGTCGAATATAGTATAAATAAGCTTACACTTTCAAATATTTTTATAAAATGCCAGAAACTAAATTTTTTATAACTTTGTTGAATGATCTGGTCTCTAATAATAGAGAAGAAGATGATATCATTAAAAACATAAAATTCATGGTAAACCGTACCGAGAAAATCGTAGAAGACATTCCATTTGATTATGAAAAAATTCTCAATTTGCCAACATTGGAGGGAAAGAATGCGTTCAAATCAATATTTAGTTACATGTTTGATGAAAATAATAAATGGATGCGAATAATAGTAGGATTAATGTATATGAAACACATGATATTAAAATCTGGATCCGACTATAAAAATTATTTCCACTGGTCTATAGAGGTAAATTACTTTATATTGTTATTAATTTATCATTATTTAGGTGATAAAAACAAAAATTGATCCGTGGGTAGAAACAAACGGTGGATGGTCAGCGATTATTCAAGTTGCCGCAGAAGCCAAACGTTCAGATATTTATATCGCAAATTGTAAATTTTTATTAAAACTATTAACGGTAGCATCGGTTTTATATTTATGTAATAAAGTTTATCATAGATTTTAATAAATATTTCTTTGTTAATATTATTAATAAAAACTATATTTTTAAAGATTTATTGATTATTACATGTACATTCTTCATCACCACAATATTCTGTCATTATATTTTCTATAACGTGATCAACACAAGTCTTAAATTCGGTAGGCTCAACTTCATCATTGATAATTTTGGTATCTGCAGTATCTTCAGTATCATTAATAATTTCAGTATCATTATTAATTTCATTATCAATTTCTCCATCATCACTCTGACATTCAGAATCACAACATGAATCTTCTTTACTCAATGCTTCAACTAGAGTCAACATATCTCTAATTTTTACACCGGTTATTTCTTCGAGTTTATTAAACAAAAAGTTTATTAAATATTCTAAACGAAATTAATTAATTATTTTATATTTTATATTTTACCTTTTTCAGACATCATTTTAAAACTATTTTAAAACTAATTATGATTTGTTTATAGAATAACAAAGAAAACATTAATACATTTATTAAACACTAAACACTATACATTAAAATAATTGTGAAAGTCTAGCAGTAACAATTTTCCAGATTGGAGAAAGCACATCATTTTGATCAGCTTTATATCCTTGGATTGCTATTGTTAAATACCAGTTTTCCTGTTCTTTGAAAACTATTTCTCTAAATGCATCATAATATCTGGTATATTGACTGGTGAAGAAAGCATTTTCATTACATTTTAAATTGGAATTGATCTTTATGAAAACCGTATCAATATCCTTGATATCTATCATTGAGAGAGTCCCAGCGAGAGATTGAAATTGAGTTTTATTGAGTTTGACTGGATTTGCCAATTGCATGTTGATAGGTTCCTTTAAAAAATACATTTTATAATTGTGGAACATCTGAACTGGTTGGACACTGATAGCACTTATTTTCTTGGTCATGTTTGATTTATGATCTTTATAAGGTGGTGACGAGGTTTTATACCCTTGACAGATACTGATTAACCAATCAGAATAATGCATATTTCTATTATTAATTATAATAAAGGCAGTGCGTGATAAGTGCATGATAAGTGCGTGACTGCATACAGAAACAAAACTGAATAAAGAAAACCCATACATTGAGCTTGTATATGATTTTATGTACATCAAAATTTCTCATCTATATAAAATTTCTTTATATGATTATTATTAATATCATGTTTTATTATTATTATTATTATTATTATTATTATTATTATTATTATTCTATTATTATTCTATTATTATTGTTACCATAAAATAAAACTATAATAAATAAAAATATTATCAACAAATAAAATAAAACAAAACAAAATTCAAAATTCTAAGCATTTATTTTTGTAAAAGTTTCATTTTTTGTAAGTTTCTTACCGAGTTTGTTATATTCCACTCAACATATCGCTGATACCGAAAATTGCAGCAACTGCAACCCAGAATACAAGGGTATTCCGTTTCCATTTCCTTTACCATGCGGTTGATTTTATTATCCCAGAGAGCTTGCCTAATCAGCTCGGAAATCATAATTCCTGATTCTTCATATATTGCCGGTTCGATCATTGCTGGCTCCTTGATATTCAAAATTTCCTTCATTTGAGGATAAAAATAAATAATTCGGTCAATTACCATCGGAGCATATGTGTCTAAATAAATAATAAATAAAAGAAAATAAATAATAATAATTTACCATATTGACTGGTATTTTTCTTCTGCATATTTTTCTTTGGTGTAGTATTTTCCATTTTAAAAATGAAATGAAATGAATATGCAAGTTGTTTTAATCAATCATTAGCCAATCAGATGTTGACCAATCCGGTGATTTCATTTTGTATGTCACAAACAATATTTTTGTACTCTAGATTTCGCAACCCTAATATGACTATTTTACCACTGGCAAACACGTTAACACACATTGGGTTGTATTTTAAAAGCCTCAGTGCAGGAAATAATTCTGGTTCGAACATACAAAGACATTTTGTTGACATGTTGTATAGATTGATAGATTGTCTCATTACCATGGTAACCGTAATTGACTGTATTTTAATATCCTTTATTCTATATTGTAATTTATTGACGTCTAAAGGTTTCTTGCATCCCATGATTCTGCATTTGCCGGATTTGAAAAATATTATAGGATATTTTCCACTCCTATCTACAATTTGCTGGGGTTTACCAATCGGAAACGTCATTTTTGACACATCAAAAGTTCCTTTATAATTTATATTCGATAACATAATTAAACAATAAAGAAAAATTAATCTATATATATGATTTTTTAGAAAGAGTTCATTAAATTATATAATATAAACAAAAACCCATAATTATACAAATTAATAATGGATTTAAGAAATGATGCTGTATATCAAATCGTCGGCCCAAGTGGTAGTGGTAAAACTATGTTTGTTTGTAAATTACTGAAATCTAATTTATTTCAAACAAAATTCAACAAGATTTATTGGCATAGGGGTGTAGATGAAGAACATGGATTAACTCAAGATAATTTCTGTAAATTGAAAAACATGAAAATAGTAAAGGGTTTCGATAAAAACTGGTCAAGTCGTTTAAGGAAAAGTGATGTCATTATTATCGATGATTTGTATCAGGAAGCTAATAAAGAAAAGGATTTTAATAATTTATTCACAAAAATCAGTAGAAATGTTGGTGTTACTGTGATCTTTATTACTCAAAATCTATTTCATCAGGGTGGCGCACATCGAACAAGGAATTTAAATGTTCAATATTTAGTTATTTTCAAGAATCCTAGAGATGCAACAGTTATTGATTTTCTTGCTCGACAAGCATACCCTAATAATCGTAATTTTCTCATCAGTGCATTTCAAGATGCTACAAAATCACCACATGGATATATATTTCTTGATTTCACACAACAATGCAATGACGATTTACGGGTAAAAACAGATATTTTCAATAAAAAAGGTGCATTGGTTTATAAACAAAGTTGAAAACTTTAACATGTAAAAATGTTTATGAAATCCAGGCTTAAAAATATCCGAAAACTTAGACAGAGTATTAAAAAGACTGTAAATAAAGTTCCACCAAAAACCAGTTATACACCATCTAAAAAACTAATAACCGAGAATTACCCTGCGATGAATCTAATTTCGAAAAACATTATTAAAAAGAGTAAGAAAACAGTTAAAATTGTAAAAAATCATAGGAGTTTCCCATATTTTAATGCATTGTTAAAGGCTTCGAGTATGAAAAGAATGTCTATTTTACAATCATTCCCAAATTTTGATGTCGATAATTTACTCAAAATTCTATTAAAAGTAGTCAGAGGTAAAATTAAAATCAGTAATTCTAAAAAACTAGTATTGAATAAACATCGTAAGCCTTTGTTATCACTATTAAATAATAAAAATATTCAGCAAATGAGAAAAATCATATATAAACAACAAGGTGGTTTTATCGGAGCAATGTTACCATTAGCATTATCATTATTATCACAATAAACGATGGGGCAATCATTACCTAATGTTAAATTAAAATTTAAATCATCTTGTTGTAATGGAGAAGATTTGGACGAACCCAGAAGACAAAGCAGGTTTCGGTGGAGTGGCAAAGTTAAAGAAAAGAGTCCCAAAGTCGAAAAAGGAAACGCAAAAGTGGTTGTCAGATCAGCTTGCGTACAGTTTAAACAAACCAATGCGGAAAAGATTTCCAACGAGAGCTTATAAGACATTCGGAATTAATGATTTATGGCAAATGGATTTGATGGAGATGATACCGTATTCGAAGATTAACAAGGGTTATAAATATATTTTAACATGTATTGATGTTTTCAGTCGTTTTACCCGCGGTGTACCAACAAAGACAAAATCTGCAGAGGAAATATCTAAAGCAATTAATAATTTATTTAAAAATGGGCATCCAGACAATTTGCAAACCGATTTAGGTATTATTATTATTATTATTATTATTATTATTATTATTATTATTATTATTATTATTATTATTATTATTATTATTATTATTATTATTATTATTATTATTATTATTATTATTATTATTATTATTATTATTATTATTATTATTATTATTATTATTATAGGCAAGGAGTTTTACAATAGTAAAGTTAAGCAAATCCTGGATCGTCTCAAAATAAATCATTATTCTGTACATTCTCAATACAAAGCCGCACATGTTGAAAGATTTAACCGGACATTGAGGGATAGATTAAAGAAATATTTCGTGCATCAAGGTAATAAAATATGGATAAATGTATTACCGAAAATACTTGTTAGTTATAATAATTCATCGCATCGAGGTCTGAATGGTTTCAGACCCGTAGATATCAGGTCGAAAACATTAGCTAAATCAGTACGGTCTAAAACAGTTGCTATTACAAAACCAAAATATAAAGTTGGTGATCAAGTTAGAATTAGTAAAATATCTGCTTCACCTTTCATCAAAAATTTCGATAGTAATTGGAGTGATGAAGTATTTCAAATTATTAAAATTAATACTAAACAGAGTCCTGTATGCTATTAAAGATAGTGATAACAATGTAATACAAGGGAAATTCTATGAACAGGAATTACAAGTTATTTCGAAACCTACAGTGTTCAGAATTCAGAAAATATTGAAAACTAAAATGGTGGGTAAGGATAAACAATACTATGTCAAATGGCATGGATATCAAAAACCCTCATGGATATCATCAAAAGACCTAGTAAAATGAGTTTCTATACAATTTTACCTAGTAATAGTTGCCCGCTAATCCATCCGGAAAATCAAGCAAGTAAATTTATGGTTGATCTTCAAAATCCTATTTATTTACATGGAAATTGGGAAGTTGCTTTGCAAGACTTTACATTTGTGTACAATACATTCCCATTTTATAGTCATTGTAAAATCAGTTACAAGAAACGTGTACCCAAAACCTGTAGTGGTATTTTCTCAATCAATAATTTTGAACGATATTGTCATATTCCGAATCAGATTTTAGATGAAAATTGTGGCATGTTTTTCAAAGATGGATTGAATGTTAGTTGTGATTATAGTCCATTTACAATAAAGTTTGAAAGTATTGAGGATGCCAAGCGAATGGGTTGTGATAAGCTTAGCATTGTTGTTCCTGGGACTGAATACTTATAACGTTTCAAAACATTTGAAGAAAACAGTGTAACGACCGAACACATCAAAATATCTGTATCATATATTAATGAGGTGGAAGATACATTTACATTTACTAATGATGTATATATTGAAACACTTGAAGAATTACATAAATATATTTCATTCAATTGTTTACATATATTTAAAACTAATGAATTTGTTAAAGATGGAATATGTAAATTCAGTCTGAATAATAACATTTGTGAAGTTACATTTGATAAAAATTTGGCTAATACATTGGGATTAGATAAGCAAACATATAGGGCAAGTGCTTTTGGTGTACGCAAACCAAAAATAATAAAACTTCATAGGCAAATGTTCATATATACTAACATCATCGATCCTATAATTGCTGGTGATTCTTTGGTTCCTCTATTGAAATCTGTGTGGGTTGATAAACATGACCAGGATGAAGTTGTCAATATAAATATCAATAATCCCATGTACTTACCGGTATCAGCATCATGTATAAACAATATAGAAATAAATATTCGTGATGATAGTGGTAAATTTATTGAATTTAGTAAAGATACAAAAACTCATTTGACATTACATTTTCGTAAATTAGATGGCCAATAACGATATTATTACTATGTATAGTGGTAGCCAAAGTGGTGGCGAATTACCATATTTTATTGGTAAACAGTATGGATCAGGATGGTTGAAAACTATCGGTAGATTTGCACTTCCTATTCTTAAACGCATTGGTAGTTTTGGCATGAAAACTGCTAAAGATGTGATAATGAATGAGCAGAAAATATTACCATCTCTGAAATCAAATGCATTATCCGAGTTAGGGAAAGTTCTACCAAGTGTTGCAGGTGTGTTTCAAAAGCAAGAACCTGCACCGACTCAAAAACGTAAAAGACATCATAAACATATAAACAAACGAATGAAAGGACATGGAACTATATTTCAAAAATGATTTGTGGTAAATCTGAATTGTGCTTATTTGATAGACCATCTCCCCAAGCAATAATTGAAATGGGGGCCTTTGAAGATGTATTCCCGATGAATTCTATTATGGATAGTAGAACTGATATTGAATTTTATATTAATGGTTCCCAAACTGAATATTTAGATTTGAACGATACATTGTTAACTGTTCAGATCAAAGTTGTAGATAAAGATAGAAAACCATTGGGTGAACCTAGTGATGTAATACCAAATAATTTCTTGTTTCATACGCTTTTTAAAGATGCAGTTCTCGGATTTAATAATATCAAGATTGAGGGTGGTAACAGTACATATATTCACAAAGCTCTAATAGAAACTATTATAAATTATAATAGCGATACTAAAAATACATGTTTAACTTCTATGGGTTATGGTAGTGATGAAGATAGGAAAAAGTGGATTAAGGGTTCGAAATTATTTACCATGTGCTCATCATTACAACTCGATTTTATGGATCAACCGAAATATTTACTCCCAGGTGTTAATGTACACATTAGATTGAAAAGATCAGAGTCGACATTATCACTAACAAGTGCTACCACAACACCAATTCTTCAATTAGTTGATGCAAAATTATTAGTGAGAAGAGTTCGTGTTGAGCCTTCTGTATTAGCCGGTCATCAACTGGGGCTTAATTCTAAACATGCAATATATCCATTGAAAACAAAGGAAATTGTTCAATTTGCAATTGCTAAAGGGTCAGCTTCTTTCTATAAAGAACAAATATTTGGAGATAGAAGAATGCCCAACTTTATATTGGTAACATTTCAAAGCGAATCTCAATATAATGGATCATACTTAACATCAAGCTCAATTTTCAAATATTTTGGAGTAACATCGCTAACTTTATCGAAAAATAGTGATTATAGAGAAACATATACTCAAGATTTTGAAAATGATAATTATTGTGCTACATATATGCAGAGTATAGTTAGAAATATGGGTTATTTGGATAAAAACCTTAATTGTGGTATAACTCTTGATGATTTTAAAATCAAATATCCATTCTTCACATTTGTTTTGGCACCCGATTTTGATTTAAATCAGAGTCAATTACCTCAAAATGGTAATTTACGATTAGATATAAAGTTTGCTAAAGCTACAACTGAACCGGTACATGTTGTAATATATGGAGTATTTGAAAATGAGGTTCAAATAACTGCAAACAGAACAGTGTTGGTATAAATGTATAGATAATTTATGATAATTTGTCATGGAGTAAGTTTTTAAATGTATTATTAATATTATTGATGTAGTTCTGTTCAGGTCTATCGAATTGGAAAAATAATTCTAGGACATGAATTTTTAGGGGTTTTTCCTCTTGATAAAATTCCATATTTACGTAATAATCAAGCCATAATCGTCAATACTCAATCGTCTCATCTCGGGGGAGAACATTGGTTAGCAATATATATGAAACCTAGCAAGATATTATTTATATTGATATTATATATATTTGATCCTATGGGTTTCTATTATCCTGCTTTAATGGTTTCAAAACTGCAAACAATGGGTAAACCTATTGTGTATAATAAAACTATGTATCAAAAACCATGGACCTTAACAAGTGGTCAACATTGTTTAGAATGGTTATTATCCAAGCGATTTGATGTATAATAAATGTATTAATGTTTGTGTTATGTTTTATTATTATTGTTATGTTTTAACTAATAATATATATATATTTTTTAATTATTATTATTATTATTATTATTATTATTATTATTATTATTATTATTATTATTATTAATATTAGTATTATGTGTTTAATTAATTAATGTTAACAAAGCCAGTGCATGATAAGTGCATGATTCTGGCAATTCTTAAAAAAGATTTTATTTTAGAAAATCGGACTAGACCTGCAAAATACACCGAGTTTTTAAACGACTTAGTATATGACGAAATTACGGATTGTCCAATGAAATTAATAAATATACCCAAATTTGAAAAGAAAAATGACAGTTTAAATTTAGCAATAAACGTCCTTTCGGGTAGAATATATAAGTTGCTTCCGATAGTGTTTCATAATTTAAAAGGTTACGATCTGCATCATATTTTAAAACATGGTCTCAACGGTTTTCCTTCTTGGAATTTAGACATTATCCCTACCTCGACTGAAAAATTTATATCTTTAATTGTACATATAAAAAATCCGGCTGTTAGATTTATAGATAGTATGCAATTTGTAAATTGCTCTTTATCTAAGGCTGTAAAAACACTTACTACACTACCTCTTACTACCTCTACCTTTCCTGGTTTTATTATAGATTCTAAAGGTATATTTCCTTATGATTATGCCGCATCTTTTGATGTTCTTGAAACTACTTATGAATTGCCTCCTAAATGGGAGGGTGTGACAGATGATGAGTATCCGACTGCTGAATTGGTTTGGATGCAACAAAACTGTGGTAATTTGCGTGACTATATGATGCATTATTTAAAAGTTGATGTATTCCTACTCGCTGATTACTTTCAACAGTTTCGTGAAAAGGCCATTGCATACAATGGTCTTGAACCTTTAAATTTCTATGGTATTCCTGGAATGTCATGGGCGTCAGCGCTTATGACATTAGATGAACCCATAGAGCTTTTACAGGACATGGAAATGTTCAATTTTTACGAGGGAGGAATACGAGGAGGGTTAACGTTTGTTAACAAACACTATGTTGCTTCTTCAGAGGACACCGAATTGCTGTATATAGACATAAATAATTTGAAATCCTTCCATATGGATATACTATGGAAGTTGATATTGATATCCCTGAAAATTTCCATGATTTTTTAAATGACTTTCCGATTGGACCGGAAAAGATGTGCCCACCAAATTCAAAAGTTGAGAAGCTAATGCTCACGCATTATCCAAAGAAGAATCATGTTCTTCATTGGAGGCTTCTCAGGCTTTATCTTTCGCTTGGGCCTAAGGTTGGGAATGTACATAGATGTATAAAATTTACACAGAAACCTATTTTTAAAAATTATATAGATAAAAATACTGACTTGCGAGCAAATGCAGTCAGCGAGATATATAAAGATTTATTTAAATTATATAATAACAGCTTGTACGGTAAATCCGTTGAAAACCTTAAGAAGCGAATGAATTTGCGACTATGTAATTCATTTGAAAAGTTAATTACATATTCGTCAAAACCAGCATTCAGAAAAACCATCGAAGTTGATGAGAATCTGTTTGCCGCGCATCTTAATAAGGATTCAATATGTTTGGATATGCCTAGTTACACGGACAATCAGTACTAGATCTATCCAAACTACGGATGTATCAGTTGCAGTATATAGAGCTGCAAAAGTATAGAACTATTTATAATTGTGATATAAATTTAATTGCCGGTGATACGGACAGCTTCTTTTTAGAGATAAAAAATTTAAAATTAGATACTTTATTAAAAGCGATGATTTCGGATGACCTTTTAGATACATCTAATTATGACCCCTCTCATCCTTTATATTCAAGACGATTAGCATCCGTTATAGGAAAGTTTAAGGATGAGAGTAAAGGGGAAGGGTATAGTGAGTGGGTTTTCTTGCGTCCTAAATGTTATAGTTTATTGGGAAATAAGTCGACTATGAAGGCTAAGGGAGTAAAATTAGCAGGTACAAATATAAATCATCAATCATATTTAGATTGTTACAATAATAACGAGATTATATCTGTACCTCAGACTAGAATAGGGTCCCGGAATCATCAGCTTTTCACTTTTAAAAATAGTAAAATAGCGCTAAACAACCATGATGATAAGAGGGCATGGGTTGATAAAAATGTTAGTTTTGCCTATGGACACTATAGAGGGCTTGATGCAATTAATAGTGGTCATAGTATTACAAGAACACAGCAATTTCAAGATATATTCAAAGAAATTCTGGCTCCTGGTTGATCATCAATTTATCAGACGAACAATTATGTGAATATTATATATTTTTGTATATTTCGAATTTTGTATATTATAGAAAAAAAAATAAAATTGTACGTTTACTTATTTTATTATGTTTTTGATTATTATTAGTTGCTTTTTATATAAAGGGTTATAAAACATGTTCACAATAGTTAAATTTCGATTTTATATGCATTATCAATGTAGGATTGAATAACATCTTGATATTTACAATACACATCCAGAATACATTTTATTTAGAAATAATATGCAACTAGATAATTTCATTATTGACTTATATATTTTTTAGTAGTAATAAATAATCATAGGTTTCTGTCAATAGCCTATCGATTATTAAAAATGTCTGATTCCATTTAATTCTGAATTCCGCTATCTTAATTTAGAAGATTAATATAATAATAATATTAATAAATAAAAACTTGTAACAATAATAATAATAATAAAATATTATTAGTTAAAACATTACTTATAAAAATAAGTAATAGAATAAAAAAAATATATTAATAATTAAAACACTACTTATATGCACTGCCCGATATCGGAGGTATGTGGAACGGGCTTTGAATAAAGCTCTTCGATAATATAACTATAGTAGAATTATTTCTTTATAATAAAACTTTTTGTTGTATATATCTTGGTTTTTTATTATATATTAATAATAATAATAATAATAAAATAAGTGATAGTTAAAACATTACTTATAAAAAAAAGTAATAGAATAAAAAATTGAAAAATATTAATAATTAAAACACTATTTTTTTTATAAGTAGTAATTTTAAATTTAAATATATATTTTTTTAAAAATAATATAACCTTGAGAAATTTTAAATGACCTTGAGAAATTTTGAATGACCTTGAAAAATTTTGATGAGTCATGTTCTTTGTTTGAATGACCTTGAGAAATTTTAAATGACCTTGAAAAGTTTTGAATGACCTTGAGAAAATTTTTGATGAGTCATGTTCTTTGTTTGAATGTCCTTGGGAAAAATTGAATGACTTTGAAAATTTTTGAATGACCTTGAGAAATTTTGAATGACCTTGAGAAAAATTTTGATGAGCCATGTTCTTTGTTTGAATGACCTTGAGAAATTTGAATGACCTTGAAAAAATTTGAATGACCTTGAGAAATTTTGGATGATTCATGGTATTTGTCTGAATGACCTTGAAAATTTTTTAATGGCCTTGAAAGTGTTTGATGAGTCACCCAATGCCCTTGAATGAGTCATGGTCTTTGTCTGAATGACCTTGAAAGTGTTTGATGAGTCATCCAATGGCATTGAATGAGTCTTGGTCTTTGTTTCAATGACCGTGAATGAGTCATTGTCTTTGACTTAAAAAATTTTTGTACTTTTAGACTTAGAAAAAAAATGTTTTACCCCCCCCGGGGGTTGATCCAGCGGTGACACGATCTAGCGGTGACACATCCCACTACTAATTCTGATTTTTTAGAATCAAAAACTTATTGTGTTGAATATTTTGTTCATAAAAGATAAACCATTTTTTCTAAATTTTGTTCCATTTTAAAATAAAAAATTCTAGGTTTAAGACCCTTCTGGTGTAGACCTCCGGTCAATTTCACTCAAGACCTTTCTGGTGGAAAAATTACAAAACCCGAACCTTCTTTTAGTTCTTCTTTTCATCCTATAGGTTTCTTTGGCCCATAAGCTACAGCCAGGCCTGGCTCGTGTTTTTTTTGTGTGTGCGAGGAATGTTTGGCGCCTTTGATTTTTTTCAATAAGTTACTAAAAACCTATATTATAAACAAAAACCAGCCACTATTTTCTATGGTTTTATATTATTATCGTTTAAAATTAAAGCGAAGCCATTGTCAATATTTTTTTATGTTTGATAATTTATAATGTCAATTTATTCAGTTTGTAGTCTATAAGCTATAATATTTTGATTATAATTTTAAGGCAAATCAAATTCGTTTATGACAAAAAAACTGATCAACAACAGTTTTGATTAAAACTTTGTTCTTTATTAATCAAAAATTAAATAATCCAACTTGGATTATTTATCAATACTGTTTGTTAAAATTAAAATTTCATATTTTCTTGTAGACGCCTTTTACTTTTTTCGAACACGCTACGAGTCGGGCCTGGCTACAGCTAATAAATTTATTATTTCTTCATATTCGGGAGTTCCAGGATATAAATTTATATATTTTGGTTTTGATAATTCTATTAATTCTTCAGGAGCTTATACATCATCCGGACCAAATTGAATTCCAAATATTTTTTCTACTTTTACTTCATTTGGTTCTACTTTTACTTCTTTGGTTCTACTTTTACTTTTTCTTTTGGTTCAAACGAGGTTGATTTAGGGTCTTCATCATCACTCAATATAAAATTAAAATGTTTTTTCAACTTATTCATAACTATTTTAAACATGATAATTTATTTATTTTATATTTTATATTTTTATTTTATATTTGTCATCTTTCATCTTCCTGTTTCAATATTTACTTCTTTTTCAACCATAATACAACAAAAACATTTCCCTTCAAATCCATTATCCTTTTCCATTTCTATTGTTACATTTACTCTATTAAGTGCTAATTTATCATCTTGATCACTAACATCAATACAAAATATAGTATATAAATTCATAAACTCCATCAAATTTAATTGTGGTTCAACTGAAAATTCGTTACACATTTCAATATAATTTTCATACAACACCAACTCGCCATTTTTTGCTTTATCAAACGTTAATGGTTTTATCGGATAGTAACTTCATTTAATTGTACACTTAGAGATTTTAATTGCTTATCATTACCTATTGATTGTATAAATTTTGAATTGTTTGTTGTATAACTAATTGTTGAGTCTTTTGACCCAATCAAAATATATCGTGCGCTAGTATTTAACATTAATGGTTTCCATGAAAATGTACTTCTTCCTAAAAAATCTGTTGAATTTGATATTCTTTGAAGATAACTTACGGGTATTGGTTTTTCAATCTTCTTTAATCTTTCAAGAAGTTGAACTTCCAAATGAGGATTGCATGTTATTGATGGAAACATCAACATTAATTTTTCAAATTTTATTTTTGGTTTAGATTCTGATATTAAAGCTTTACCATAAAAGCATTTCTGATACATTTCATTCCTTTCCATGCTTAATTCAAATGGTATTAAATAAATTATTCTATCATATTATTGAAAGAATCCAAATATATTTTTTAAAGAATATTTTCCTATAAATATTTTCTTTGAATATAAACTTTTTCTAGTTTTGTATCCTTTATTATTTTCATCTCCAGTACCAGTATCAGGAATCCATCCACATACTTGACCACGTTTATTATAAAAATTATCATCGGTCATGGTGAATTGTAATAATGAACTCATTTCATCATGAAATCTTATTTCTTAAACTTTTGTTGATCCTAAAGTTATTGAAATTTGATTAAATAAATTTGGAAACCAATTATGTTCAAGAGTTACATGATCTGTTGGATCAATACCACTAATTGAAATTTTATAATATATGAATGAATTGCAAATATCAAGTGGATTTGTTGATTGTTGAATTTGAAACAATAAAGTTTCAGGTGTATTTAATCCTTCTGCAGATGAAGTTGATGGTAAAACTTGTAAATAATCTTTTTTTTTATTAAAAGATTAAATTGAATATTTTTATCTAGATTGAAAATTGACATTCTATTTTATTATGTAAAATTTGAAATTTATAAATTATAATCTGGAATATTTAAAATATTTTCTTTTATCAATTAATTTGTTCTCCAACAATCTTGACAAAATTGAGTTTATATGATTTTCACAATTATTGTTTCCTGCTTTTCTTGCTGCTAAATATTTTCTTAGTTGAGAAAATAATTTACAAGGATTATCAGATAAAAAATAATATTTAATTTCTGAAGGAAGTTGTTTATTTTCAATTCCATCACCTGTATTTTCGTTTGTTGACTTGATTAATTTTTCATAATTTATTTTTTTTAATATATTTTGTTTTTCTTCAGACGAAGTTGACCGAAGGTCTTCATATGTTGGTGGTTTTATTTTTTATAATAACCATTTGATGAAATAGAATTAACATCCTTTGTTATATTATCATATGTTTATATATCCCTTATTGGAACATTTAATTCTCCTTCGACCGGAGGTATCCATCCCATGTCACTTCTTTTCTAGGTTCTTTAAAAATGTTTATTTTACCAGGTTTATTTTGATTTGTAATTATTTCATTTTTTGTTTCTTTGATGACATCAATTATTGGTTTTTCAATTTTTGTAGCCATAAAATTAAAATGTTGATCATAAAGTCTTTTGGATATTAAATTTTCATTCCAAACATTTTATGGCATACTGGGTAGAATTAATTTTGTTTTAATCGATGCGCATTTGTTAACTCTACTTCTTCAATCACTCTTACCTTTCAAGGGTTTCTCTCCCAGACGCCCCACAATTTTGACATTACCACTGTATACCCATGAGCAAGCCCATGTTGGTACTGTATACAGCAGCCGAGAGTCCACAAGCAGGTGAGCCCCGTTTCCAAGACTACTCCTTGTAATAATCTCGCTTTCGGGTTCCCGACGGCCGATAGAAGGTCTTACGTCTACTTAATTCCCTTAACTTTCTCGATATCCATGCACCCCTTTATCATCCTTCTATGACAAACCTAAGCATACGTCCTGCATATTGTTTTTCTCCTGGTCGCTTCAATACGTAGCAAAAATATTTGGTCTAGATTATAGTAAAACGTATCCTTACTAGACGTTTAGTCACTTATTTATTCGTTATTAATTTAATTTAGCAAAGACTAATTTTAGGTATTTAATCAATAAAATTTAAATATGATGATTCAGAAGCTTTCGAAGGGAATTTTTTTACGAATAAACATTTAAAATTCAGCTTCTCTAATTGGTCTAATTTTCCGGCTTTAATTGCCTAAACTACTGAAAATAGGTTAACTTTTCTAACCTAGAAACTTGTTTTAAATTATAAAGCATTTTATTTAAATAACATGTGAAAATTTAAATTTTTATGTAATTTATCAAAATTTCCGTTATATCAGCCGAATTTTGGGTTTAACACAACCTCCTTAACAATTTAAGTAAACAAACTCCTCCGAGAATATTTATTTCATCTTTTAACCATAATAGCTTTTTATTCATTAGCATCTCCATAATGGAAACTTAAAATTTATTTTCCTGTTAACTGAGATTTCTTAATTTCGGCTTTACGACCGAAATCAGAACTTTCCCAACATACTTCATGCATACATAAGATTCTATCAACATCATAATACAATCCGACCAAACTTTAGGCATCCATTCATAATTCAATTAATTAGAGAAATCAAAAATTATTAAGATAACAAGAATTACAAAAAATATACTTTTATTAGATTATACAAAATTCTACAAAACGAAATCACAGAAATTATAATTATTGCATAAATTTACAAATAATATTATGAGAATGGAGTCCGTCCTTCTTTCCACTGGGTGGTCATTCGTCGATATCGACGGGGAACTTTCGTTTGTTCTGGAATGGTGGTTCCCTGGAGGAATGATGTAATTCCTCTCCGAAATCGTCCACCCAGTAACTCACGAGAGTCGGCGATCTCTCTTTCGTTGTAGTTGTGGAATTGTTGACGGTCAAGACGTCCAGACATATTTGCATCTTGTCAGTTTCATCATTATGAATTTGCAATGTACTTTCTACTGGTTTTGCCGGATTTGGGATGGTATCATCTTACCTTACAAATTCAGGGTGCTGTTCTGCGACAAGTGCAGCAGCTTCTTCGAGCACCTGCGCCGCATTATTTAGCATCGTGAGACCTTCGGCTCGACGTCGTTCACGGCGACGACGATTTTTGCTGGGATGGTGCTTCTTAGTGTCCTGGGTGTTTGAGCTTGACCAGCTTGATTTGTTTCCGGAAGATGGTTCGCGGGGATCAAATTCAATTTCAACGCTAGATCGCGACCCGCTAGTCGTTTTACCAGTTCGGCTTCCGTGAATGAAGCTACTAAGACGGCGCTCTGATCGTTGATTATGATTAGCTGAGCCCGGTTCTCTGCAATTAGTTCTTCTCGGCATCTCGACAGCCGGTGGATTTAATCCTGGAGGATTTTGACCCCTTTAGCAGCAAACCACGTGCCGAGCGTGCGTTCGTGCTCCACGAACAGTTTTTATATTTCTGCTGGCAAGTACTATGGTCCAATTGGGTAGGCATAATATTTGATTTTCGAGGTATTTTGGGAATTTTGTATCCTGGCTGCATTTCGAGAAAAAAGAGTTTTTTGAGAGTATGGAAAAACGTTTTTGCGAAGGATTTTCAGAATGATTTTCTGGAGATTGTCAACGACTAAACGAGGAAGAGTTTCATTCCATCAATGTGTTATATTCATAAATAAATTAAATATAATAGTTATAAAATTTAAAATTAATAATCAGAACACTCCTCAAACATTCTCCGTTATATTCATTCATAATTTAATATTAGTTGCTAAGATGTCTTATTTGGCGTTAAAACTAGTAAAAATGAAAATATCCGATGTAGGAAAGAAAAATCCCGATGCTCCAGTCATTTATTGAGTTTATGAAAGAGGAATTTTTTAGTTGAAAATGTTCTATAAAAACATTTCTTACAAAGGTGTAAAAAAAATTCAATTTCACAGATCCATTTATTTGTTTCTAACGGCTTAACCCTAGTCGTCCCCGTCACCATCAACATTCGACAGGTTTTGAAAAATGTATTCCTACCTAAACATTCATTTGAATGTTGTCCTCCTAGCTGTGTCGATATTCCCGAATTTTAACCCTTACCGTTCCGACCAACATTGAAATGGCCGCCACGGTGAAGTACGACGGCGTCCTACTCCGCGATCAGTGTGACAAGACCTGACCATGCCGGCAGATACCGAAGAGTGGTTGACGACAAGGCAGCACATCAACATCCCTCAAATTCAACTGAGGGAATTGAATCCTGCCAAGCCATCTTCCACAAATTAAGGCATATATAAAATAATGTTAAATCAGGGGGACCTGTCGTCGATACTAAAAGTATCGCGACCATTCATGATTAAAATTAAAAATTTAGAACCATAAACATTTCAAAAATATATTCAACAAAGTACAAACTTACCAAAGTTCAGAATTTCAAATTTAAAGTTTTAAGTTTTCAAAATTTTTAAGGTTAAATATTATGACAATGGCTATTGTATTTATACTGTTTTCGTGCGTGTGTGCGACCAATCAGAGTATTTTGAGCCTTTCTCGGCTATTTTTCGGGGTTTTTTATTGTTTTAATTTTTATTTTAAATCTTTTATTTTTCTCCATATTTTTCTCTATTTTTTGATATTATTTTCTTAATATTTCGTAAATCTTTATTTTTTATTGCTTAATCGTTCCTTTTGGTTATTTCTCTTTTTATCCTTTGTTATTTAAATTTTTGGTCGCCGCTTCCGCCTATGTATTTTCTAGACCTTCTTTTGCAAGGTTTTGGCGGTTTTATATTTTTACTTTATTTTTCTATGTATTTTTCGTGCAAAATTTATTAATTATTTGTTTTAATTAATTATGTTATTTTTTATTTTGTTTTATTTAATGTTTTTATTATATTTTTAATTTCTGTTTGCGGTGCTTGTGTTATAATAGCCATTCTCATAATTCTCAAACATGAATTTTCATGGTTGTTTTATTTTTTTTTAATGATGGCCTAAATATTTGATAATTTACAATCTTGAATATATTTATCAAGATTAAAATCATTTGTATTTCTACTCATTTTTATTCAAGAAAATTAAAAAATTTCAAAGAAACTATTTTTTCCCATACTTGCTTTTTTCCTTGTCTCGTGTAATGTATCTATATTTTTTAGATAGATGATTTTAAAAACCAAGATATTCTTCCTTATCCATAACACAACTAAAAAGATCATGAAATATACTATCTCGATCTCTTCCCATATTCAAAAATATGAAGAAATTAGAATTACCACGAATACTTCTAGATGGCAATTCATAATAATTTTGAGCCAAATAAATTACATTACAATTATTATGTCTAACTTGAGTAAAATAAGATTCCATAATTTCTTGGTTTTTCATATTGACACAATCATCAAAAACTTTTAAATTTTTTTTGTACCGGTTTAATTTTTCACATGGAATTATTTCATGATATTTGTTATTCATTGTAACACTTATTTTTTGAGGAGATTTCTTTGTTTCTTCATTAATTGTTCATATAATGATTCACAGAAATCTCTAATAGGTGTATCATCAGGAATTAAATCTTGATTTTGAAATATTCCAGTAATCTCTTGTTTTGATAAACCTGAATTTAATCCATAAAAGATTATTTGCATTTCAGGTTGATCAATTGTTTTAGAAAAAATTATTAAATTATCGTAGTCTATAAAATTTTGAGACAAAATCATTTTCAATAATAAAACTGTTTTACCAGAACCAGAACTTCCAATTATTAAGATTCTAAAAGAATTTGGTGAAATTGGATTATGGTCAAATTTTATAATATTTTTATTCCAAGTTGGTGTAATTTCGCTTTCACTTTCAGAAGACATTTTTAATAATAAAAATTACTACTTTACCAAATGTTTATACGGTGAAAGAAAAATTCCAACACCCTCAATTTCAATTTTTATACTTTCAATTTTTAATTTTTTCAAAACTTGTTTTAATTTTTCATCCCGATTTGATTTCTTTTTATTAATACATTTTAAGAAATCACAAATTCCTCTACCTTGATATGGGTTTAAATAAATTCCTTGACCAAATTTTTCTTGTGTTTCCGTTTCATTCTTTTCCTGTTTGTGGTTGTTTTAATTTCTCAATCTCTGCATCTAATTTGTATCATTCTTTAATATTTTAACAGCAGTTGTTATTCCTCAGCTGCTCCTGAAATTCCTCCAAAAATCAAAGGTAATAAAGCAGTAAGTGGAAGAATTCCACCTGAATGTTCTTTTTCTTTAATTTCTGCTATTTTCTTTTTCCCAATGTTTTTTTCACCATTATATTCATCAGATACATTCAGATTGTTCTAAGAATTTTATTATTATATTTATTAATTAATTCTGGTAATACATTTATCCAAATACTATTTTCTTGTTCTGTAAATTTTTTATACGTCCAATTTTTCAATTTTCTATTAAATCTTTCAATTATAGGATTATGTGAACCATAATTTGATCTATCATCAGGTGAATTAAAAGTTGAATAAATTTCAATATCATTTTCTTGTCTAAATTCTTCAAATATTTTATTATAAAACTCTTTTCCATTATCAACATATAAATTTTTTGGATTTCTATCTGGGGTTTCTTCAAATAAAAACTCCAATCCTTCTTTAATTGAATTTCATGCTGTTTTTTAATGGTAGAACCCAAACATATCGAGTATATAACCCTAACCCTAAATCAATAATTGTTAAAATATATCTATAATTTTTATTATTTTTAGGATTTATGGTTTCAATTAAATCTGCTGACCAAATATCATCTTTATTGAAAACTTTTATTTTTAAATATTTTTTTTGTTTTCTATATTCTTCGTGTAATTCTGTTGCTAATATTTCTATATTGGTCGACTGGAGGTCTCCGCCTAGAGCTATTTTTGCTTTCTTTGCAGTTTTAACAATTCCTCTTTCAATTCTTTCTTTTAAATTTGGATTATGAATTTCATTCAAATCTTGAAAAGTAATCGATGTCTACTTTTTGTCGAGTTCGAATATCTTCATTTTTATAAGCAATGTCGTGTTTTAATGCTGCAGCATCAACTCGATTAATTGGTTCTTCTCCAGGTTTTGGGTTGCCATTTTAATCAAGTCAAATGTCTAAACAAGTTCCTAGTCCTGTGAATGAATGTCCAATTAAATGTCTTTCACCTGGATATTTTTCAGTTGAAAAAGGTTTTAATATTGAAGATATAATTTTTGAATTTTGAAAATCCCCACCAGTATAAATTTTAACTTTATTATTATGACTTTTTGTTTCTTTATGTTTTGCTTTGTGTGCTTTTGAAATTTCCTAGTTGCGAAATTCACAAGTATTTTTTTCTCTTTGAGGCCTCCGGCCAATTTCAGTTGTTTTTGCACAAGATGTCATAATTTTAAATATTATTTTTTAGAATGTTCGGGATCGTAGGAGTCTTTAGCCCATAAGAAAATCCGGTGTTGAATGATTTCCCAATTGGGTAATTATTAATTACTAATTTTTAAAATTTTGAATTTTGAATTTTAAGTAGTGTGAAAATAAGCACTTTCAACACGTTGACTACACGACAACACGAAAATTACAAAATGAAAATTTGCAAAATTGTACAATATGTATATTTTTTTACTAGGAAATTATCAATATGCGAATCTTTCATTGAAAAAAATTTCAATATTTCAAAATTTCAAGTAGTGTTGATTTAGGGCAAACGACCTTCGTATTTCCAATTCAGTTTTTCTCAAATTGTCATTTCCCAGAATGAAAATTGACAGTTGAAAATTTGACAATTGGAAATTTGACAGTTGGAAAATTTGCGAGTAGAAAGTTTGCATTCTGGAAAATTGTCCAATTAATAATTTGGCAGTTACATTTGGGGTACTCTGGATTCAGGGTGGTCGGATCGGTTTACCCTAAATCAACACTACTAATGATCACCCCAATTTTTGCGCTAGATCTCGGTGACAGAAGACAGAGCCACTCATCACACCAGCCGACTGATCATGACACCTGCATCGACCATAATGGAGCTTGACTTATATATTTCAACATGTCATATTATTATTTTTATTCTCGCCTGGAGTGTTTTCATTGTGATTATATCTTATTGGATTTATGATAATTATGATAAGGGTAGTTTCTTTTTCGATCTCGTTATGTGATTTATCCCATTGATGGGTTTTTCTAGCGTGAATATTATTATTTATTTTTCTATATAACTTGCAAACATTATCGATGTTATTTTTACGTTTCTAAACTATGTAGTTTCGAATTCGTTAAGATTTTTTCTAATTATTTTAATACTTCGTAGTGCTGTTTTATATCTTTTTGAAATACTCCACCCATTCTCTGCTGAATAAATTCTAGTATTTGTTTATCCCTGATTTCAATTTTTCGGATTTAATAACCTATAATTTTTACCTTTATTTCTTGGGGTTTTTATTTAACAATTTTATTCACTTAATCTTATAGTTATTTATTAGACTTTTATCTTAATAATTTATTCACTGAATTTTATTTTTATTCATTGAGGCGGTTATTTGAATAATTTATTTACTTAGATAATTAAATTTTTTATTGTCATTTATTTAGGCTTTTATTCAAATAATTTATTTACTGAATTTTATTGTTATTCATTTAGGCTGTTATTTGGATAATTTATTTATTTAAATTCTTCGTCATTTATTTAGGCTTTTATTCAAATAATTTATTTACTGAATTTTATTGTTATTTATTTAGGCTGTTATTTGGATAATTTGCGTTGCAACGATTATTTGCTCTTTTCCCACACTCACCTCCTTTAGTTGATCCTAGGGTTAGATATGTTGATATTAGGATTATATGATGGCCCACTGGACTACTCAGTGTGAATGAATTTTAGCCGATGAGTTCATATCAATTTATGTCAAATCTTCGGGAGATGAATGACGAAGGGACAGCCAAAAGACTGCTACGCTATCTTACATCTACCCCTATAGGTTGTAAGAATTGACGGTTGGATTCTAGCGTTACGCACGGCAGAATCTTGGTGGATCAACCTGCACTTACACATCGCGGGTTGTTAAGTGGAGTTTACTAACTTGCAGCGTGTTTCGGCTGTGGGCCGGAAAAATTTCGACAAACAATATGCTCTTCAATTAAACCTATATTTCGATCATAATTAGTACATAACGTTTTGCTTCCGATATTCATTTGCATACATAACAATCATTTTCCCATACATATGCTCAAGTAGTGCTTACTTAAGAGTGCTTGAAGTCGTATTATGGAAAAATTTAACGCCGATAGTTGCTTGGACAGTTCCTGCGAGGAAAATGACTTTGCTCACAAAGTGTATGCATTAATATTCTGTGAAAATGAATTGGTATATATACCTGTTTTATGACCCTAACCTTGCGTGTTCTTTTTAATGTATATAAACAAAATTTGACCTTGATTTTATTTGTAATATCTAATTCTTATTTAATCAAATTTGTATATATAATGAACAATTCATTTTATTTACTTTTTAATAGGATATTCGATAGTTGCTAACTTTTATGAATTGTCCATTTTTTCGGTCAAATCTTGTAATTTTTATGCTTTTATATTTAATTGCGTTTTTCTCACATTTTAAGGTTGTTTATGGGTCTGATTTTAAATCTGCTTTGTAATAAGTACCCAGTTGTCATTGTAAAGTGTGTTAATCAATAAAAATTATATTGTCTGGAGCTCGTTATTGTTGTGTAAAAAACTCTTGAAGTCAGATTAACCACAGATAATATTAAACTTCACCTAAAACCTCAGCAAAAGGTTAAAAAGAAAAACAATCAAAGAACATAGAAAAATAAAGGGAAAATTATAAAAATAATTAAAAACCCGAAAAATAGCCAAAAAGGCTAAAATTTTCATGATTGGTCGCACCCAGACATGCAATTACCATATAGGGCGACAGTCATATTTAGTTTTCAACTTACGCCAATTTTCCAAAAACTTGTAAAATTTTGTGAAGGATTTTTCTAACTATAACTAGTTTTATAGTTCATTTTAATATCTACTAGCAGGTCCCCTTAACTTATTTATATTTATGATATTATGTGAAAGCGGTCTACTGGTACGCAGCTACTCAGTTAATTTTGAGACTGGCAGGTGCAGCAGCACGAGACTTTCACAATTTAGTAGTTTGCTGGACGGTCAAGCTTCGTTGTACTGATCGATAAAGTAGAACACTGTAGTTTTAACTGTTCTTAATTAAACTAGGAAATAGACTTAGAATTAGAGCTATAAGTTGTCCTCCAGTAAAGATAGTTGTTAGGAGATGAGACCGGTTATGTAAGAAATTGAGCCACAGTCCGTGAACCAACATGTATTCCAGACCCATGACAATTCATACAAGACGCGCTCATTTTTGGCTGACAACTATCCATTTGAACCAGTAACTTTACCTAGCAACATGTATTATATAGTTAGGATGAAAATATGTATCTGGTTTGAACCTGAAATTGTAGTTAGGACATTACTCAACCATGCAACGTACCAGTACATTTGATTTCACATATTTTTAATTCTACCTTCTTCTTCTATCCTCTAATATTTGTAGCTTAATGATTTTCTTAAGCAGTCATCTATATTTTAGGCAACTTAATTCATTTTGTCTTGTTCTGCTTTATTCAATTACGGAATAATAGTATAATAAACACCATTGCACTATAATATATTGCAAAATGTTAAGCATGTAAAAACATACCTGATTCCGCTACAGTTAAAAGATAAGCATAACATTTAGTACAAATTCATTTATATTAAAATTTTATGATGTTCAAAAGGATCTATAATAAAAAGTTGTGAGAATATATTTGCTTATTTGTAAAAGAAAATTTTTATTGAAATAGTTGACTGAATTATTAAGTATTAAATTAATTACATTTTACAAGTTGTTTACTAAATATGTTGACGCAATTTTGTTATAAGCTTAATTTATCATAATAATAATAATTTTAAAAACTTAGAACGACATTAACAAGTTTAATTACTTTAACATACTTTTTTTAAAACTTAAACTAAATCAAATCTAAGTCCTAATTTGCTAAATTTAAAACACGTTAATTCATTTAGCATTCATCATCGCCTTCATCAACAAATTCAGGGTGTAAATAAGCTTTCCTTTTTAGCCTTTCATTTTCTGCCATCATCCAACTATAAATTGATAAAAAGAAACAAAAAGCTAAATAAAAATAAAATAAACATTAAACCAAAATTAATTACGAATTCCAACTGGAAACAGCTTTCTTCGGAATCCTCTTAAAACGTTTAAAAAACCAGTTGTAAAAAAGCCTTTAAATATTTTCTGCTCATTTGGTGATATTCCATACGTAATAACTCCTCTAATTCGACTCATTGAGCCCCATGTCATATCAGCCCCTCCCATTGTTAATGAAAAAATATAAAAAATTAGAAACGAAATAAAAGGTTTGTTTACAGTTATACAAATTCGAAATATAGAAATGTAAAATGATAACTAAAACAAATATAATTCATTATATTTCATTTTGAAACAAACACATGTAGAATTTAAAATTTTTACAGACGTATATGATATTTTAATTTTATTATTTAAAAACAAAGCATAATCTAAAGATATCAAGAATAATTTACATAATTTCAGCATTGATTGGTTATTGATGAGAGAAAAAACTAAACTAAAATGAATTTAATTTATTGTTGGGGGTGGGTTACAGGGTTTCGTTATTTGTTTATCTTTATTGTTGCCCAGTAACGCCATACAAAATATTACACTGATTACCACTCGACACCCGTTGCTAGGCAACGTTGGAAATGTGCTCGAGCGGGTGGATTGTCCGCAAAAAGTGAGTGCTATCGCTAATACTGTAATTGCTCGGACAACCCTCGGGTCCAACGAGCCGTCGTTAGAAGACACATGCTCGATTTTTTGTAATTGGTCCCCTTATGTCATGTATTAGAGTCAATTAAATTACAGGGATTCTATCATACTTGTGGTGGGTTACAAGGTTTCGTATCTTGCTTAACTGTATGGTTGTCCTAGTAACGCCATACAAATTGATGCTGATCGCCATTTGGCACCCGTTGCTAGGCAACGTTGGTAATGTGTTCAAGTGGTGGACTGCCCGCAAAAAGTGAGTGCTATTGCTAATACTATAATTGCTCGGACAATCCTCGGGTTCACGAGCTGTCGATAGAAGACTTGTGCTCGCTTAACTCTGTCCCATGTGTACGAGTGTTCATGATTGAAGGTAGAGAGATGGTTGTAAGTGTTCCGATCAACACCTATGCATACTTATTATGAGAAATGATTTAACTACGACGGATTTATTGAGATCAACACATATAGGGATTCAATGTGAGTTAATGAGGTGGGTTGGCTGCTCGGCGTCGAGCACGCTCTTTGCGTCCTGGCCGACGATTTATGGGCTGATTAATAGGCTGATCTGTTAGCTGAGGGTTTTTCGGCACCATCTGGGACGGGGCGAACACGAGCGGGTATGTTACCGCTTCCCCCTCCCGACAAACCGCTAGAGCGACCTCTAACCCTCGTATTTGCGTACGCAGGCTCTGGTTGAGCTGCCGCTCCTCTGTCCAGCCTTTCTGTGCTGCGGTCAGGCGGTGGTACAACGTCTTTACCTTCCCCGGTTCCTTCCAGGTTGCTTTAATCTGTTGGATTTCGCGGTTCAATTGAATAACTTGGGCAAGTAGTTCCTCATTTTCTTGTCTTGCGTGGTCCAATTCGATCTGTAAGATTCTTAGGGAGGACATCACTGTAATTAAATAGGTCATTTCAATTTATGATTGGTCAGGTTAAGTAATCATTGATTTCATTAAACAAATCACGAATTAATTCCAGTTATGTGAGGAAAAAGAGACACACAAATTTCTAATTATTTTTAATCAGTTACTACATTAAGTGGTCACTGTTATTTCATTCGTCGGGGCAATATCTCTTTAGGCTTCGTTTGAGGGCTTCCACGGTATATGGTCGTCTGGTGTCTCGAACTGGGCGAGGTGGATAGGCGACGGCGATCCGCCCGGCAAGGATGTCCTCCATCACGTTTGCGAGATACATCCTTGCATTGACTACTTGCAAGTCCACCCGCTCCTGCACCCGCTCCCATTGGGTGAGAAGGTCCTGTGCGTGGGAATATATCTCGGCAGCTGGGTACTGTTGTCTATTGAGTCCATCAGGGTCGTTATTTGGACCCAGCACCCTCCAAGTGGCAGGGTACGGCCACTGTTGCTGAATTTTTCCGAATATTTTTGTCCTCGTGGGTGACTCCTTTCGGCCTGGCGCATCGGTCGATTGAGTATCCGTCCATTCTAGTGACATGTTTGGCTGAAATAATGCATTATGATCAACTACTGGCGTACGATGAACGAAGGAATAAAACGAATTATCTAAATTGTTCGCGCGATTTTACTATCCGACTCGCTAATGACTAGGTTATTGCTGTTGGGCTTACGTATGGTTCAATGTCATGTTGCGGAGACGAGTCGAAACCTGCGATCGGTCACGTACTGTTGTTTGTCAAATTTGTGGTCAAGGTTGGACAGAACTCATACAGATGTCATTAGTTACTTAACGTTAGATTTTGTCCACATTTAAATTATCGTCAGTATTAGGCCTAAGACTAGTTACTAGTTCAACCAAATTCTATAGTTACGAACGGGTTTCCGTTTATTTACGAATATTTCACGCTCCCAAAGCACCTAAATTAGTCAATCTCAATTCATGATTCCTATGTAGATGGGCTTGACATGGGTCCTTACATCATGCACCTATTGGTTAATTTTTAATTCAAATTTTTCGATTTCATGATTTATTTAATCGGCTTTTGGAAATTACTAATTAGCATATTTATATTAATTTAAGTGAACGTTTAAGATGACGGAAATACGCATCCGTCACAAAATTGTCAGTATTTACATTTACGGCGTTGATTATGTCTACGGAAATTCAGGATTACGCGAATCTGTTTAATTTGGCGGTACGATTTCCGGTTGAACGTCATTATCCGCAGATCAATCAGCTAGATAGATACACATCCGTTTGGTAAATTTTTAACCCGTGTTTATTTAATCTACTTGCCTTCTTAGAATTTCATTATTACAAATCCGACGAAGTTTGACCAGATCGACTATGGCAAGTTATCATTTCAATCGATTTTAATACCTTTATCTATTGGATTTTTAGTGTCGCATATGCACCTTTGCTATGAATTATGATGGACAACCTCTCTTATCATTTGGATATTCTATGTACTATTTGTTGGAAATTATTACATTTCGCATCTACATCGATTGGTCGTAAGACTTAGTTATATGAACAAAAAATTATATTTTCCTGATCAACTTGTTATATTATAAAACTTTGTTCTTTGATTTTATTTGGGTATTGATTAACTTCCGATTGTTGTAACTTGTTTATTACGAAAATCCTCGGAGCTGAATAATTTGGTTAAAAGATCACTGTGATTTTAACCGCCGAGTTAAGTCGATCTACCTAGTCCCCTCACTAGTTACTCGTCATTAAAATATGATCTTTAGAAAATTGACTTATGAGTTCTTTCCTGCTAATTGGTGATTTTAATCAATAGGTTACCGAATTTACTTATCTTTGATCGCAAATCCTTAATCAGCTACCTCATTCGACAAGTTTAAATCATAAATTGGTTTTATCTAACATTCCCTTTGATTTTTAGCCGAAAAATATTGACGATTGATGGTTACCTTAACTTAAATTCTCTGGCTTTACTTGACATAAGTCGATGATTCAAATGATTCTTATTCATTTATTTCGAAGAGTAGGATTATGTTGATGGTAGTAGTAACCTTTATCTTATTTCGAACTATTAATTCTATTAAAAATAAGTTTCACCTAACTTTATCCATGACATTGAATTAATTTATTTGTCGAAACTGGCTTCACCCAATATCTCTCAACTATGAATTCAATTTATTTCTGGCAATACAGTTTACTTAGTTTTATTACCTTGCTTTACTTCTAGAAATAGACCTTTGAGTCGATTTGTCCCTCGAAAATAAGTTCATCTACCATAATTGAACTATAAATTTAAATTACTACTCGTAATTAACGTCCGCTAATGTAAATTTACCGTAAGTTTTAATTAACGAGTTGATCTACCTTTTTCGTCTAAATTATTTAAAACTTAACATGAAATTTGGTGTACTCCTCGCAATCAGTTTCATTTAAAACGTGAATTTAAGTTAATATTATCACTAAAGTTGTTTAATTTCTTTGAAACATCAACTTTTATCGTAGCATTGAGTTTTATTTAAACCAGGAGTTTAAGTTGACAATAAGTTGTATCTAATTTACTTCAAAATATTAACGCGGAATTAGTCATATCAACGATCTCGATTTTCATTTTATTCCCGTACCCTTTCCCTTTACTAGACCTTAGGCGCATACTGTGTTTATATTATATTTACTGAGTGTCCATTGGACTACTCGGTGTGGTGATTTTTGAGCCGTGTGTGATATAAATTTTAGTCGATTTTACAGAATTGAGAAACGAGGAAGCAGCCAGAGACTCCTTCCTTATTTCTCGCTTCAGCTATAGGGATAATATTGACGTTACGACCGCTGCGTTGCGCACGCTGAGTAGTAGTGGGATGTGTCACATCCAGCACATGTCACATCCAGCACAGTACCCCCCTCGCGCTAAGAGAAAATTTTTCTAAGTCCAAAAGTACAAAAAATTTTTAAGACAAAGACAATGACTCATTCAAGGTCATTTAAACAAAGGCCATGACTCATTCAAGGTCATTGGATGACTCATCATATTTTTTCAAGGTCATTTAAACAAAGACCATGACTCATTCAAGGTCATTGGATGACTCATCATATTTTTTCAAGGTCATTTAAACAAAGACCATGACTCATTCAAGGTCATTGGATGACTCATCATATTTTATAATATATATTTTTAATTTAATTTATTTTTATTTAATATACTTTAATTATTTGTTTTAATCAAGTCAATAATATTATTATTATATTGTCTGTTTTAATGAAGTGAATATTGTTTTAATCAAGTCAATAATATTATTTATTTATTTTTATTTTATTTTATTTATTTTATATACTATAATTTTTTGTTTTAATCAAGTCAATAATATTATTTATTTATTTTTATTTTATTATATTTATGTAATATACTTTAATTTTTTTTGTTTGTTTAAATTAAGTCAATATTTTATTATTTATTTACTATTTTTAAATTATATTATTATTATTATTATTGTTATTGTTATTTATTATTATTATTATTATTATTATTATTATTATTATTATTATTGTTATTATTATTATTATTATTATTATTATTATAATTTTTATTTATTATTATTATTATTATTATTATTATTATTATTACTGTTGTTATTATAATTATTATGATTATTATTATGATTTTTATTATTATTAATATTATTATTATTATTATGATTATTATTATTTTTTTTTATTAATGTTTTTTTATAATTATTTTATTATTTTTATTATTATTATTTTTTATTATAATTATTGTTATTATTATTATTATTATTGTTATTTATTTATTTTTATTATCATTATTTTTATTTTATTATTATTATTATTATTTTTATTTATTATTTTTTTTTTTTTTTTTTTTTTTTTTTTTTTTATTTTATTATTATTATTTATTATATTTATTATTATTTATTATTATTATTTTTTTATTATTATTATTAATATTATTATTATTATACTTATATATTTGTAAATTTTATTCTATTTTATTATTAATTTTTTTATAAATATTATTATTATTATTATTATTATTATTATTATTACTATAATTAATATTTTTATTATTATTATTAATATTATTATTAATATTGTTATTATTATTATTATTATTATTATTATTATTATTATTATTATTATTATTATTATATTATTATTATTATTATTATTATTATTATTATTATTATTATTATTATTATTATTGTCAAGGTTATTGGATGACTCATCATAATTTTTTCAAGGTCATTCAAAAGTAGGTCAAGGTCATTCAAAATTTCTCAATGTCATATTATTTTTAAACATTTTTAAATTTTAATTTACTACTTATTTTTATAAGAAGTATATATTTTGTAAATTTATTTTATTATAATTAAAATTTTTATTATTATTATTAATATTATTATTAATATTATTATTACTTTTTATTATTCTATTATTACTTATAAAAAATTTTATTAATACTTATAAAAACTTTAATTATTATTAATATTAATATTTTTATTAATTTTATTATTATTATTATTTTTAATATACTTATTACTTATAAAATTTATTAAAATTTTTATTATTATTAATACTTTGAAAACTTTTTATAATATTATTATTATTATTATATTTATTATTATTATTTTTATTATTATTATTATTATTATTTTTAATAATATTATTATTATTATTAATGTATAAAACTTCTATTATAAGGAAATAATTTTATTATTATTAATATTATTATTAATATGATTATTAATATTATTAATTAATATGATTACTTATTAATATTGTTTAATTATATTTATTTTTTATTATTATTATAATTATTATTATTGTTTTTATTATTATTATTGTCAAGGTCATTGGATGAGTCTTAATTTTTTTTTTCAAGGTCATTTTAAAGTATGTCAAGGTCATTTAAAATTTCACAAGGTCTTAGTATTTTTAAACATTTTTATATAAATTTACTACTTATTTTTATAAGTAATGTTTTAATGTTTTTTAATTTTAATTTTATTATTATTATAATTTTCTCAAAGTCATATATTTTTAGTCATTTTAAATATAAATTTACTACTTATTTTTATAAGTAATGTTTTAATGTTTTTTAATTTTAATTTTATTATTATTATAATTTTCTCAAAGTCATAATATTTTTAGTCATTTTTAAATATAAATTTACTACTTATTTTTATAAGTAATGTTTTAATATTTATTATTATTATTATTTTCAAGGTTATTCAATGAGTCATAATATTATTTCAAGGTCATTTAAAAGTAGGTCAATGTCATAGTATTTTTAAACATTTATAATTTTAATATACTACTTATTTTTTATAAGTAGTGTTTTAATGTTCTTTAATTTTTATTCTTTTAGTATTATTATTATTATTATTATTATCTTATAAGTAGTGTTTTAATGTTTTTTAATTTTAATTTTATTATTATTATTATTATTATTATTTTTATTATTATTATTATTTTTATTATTATTATTGTTATTTTTATTATTATTAATAATATTACAAGTTTTTATTATTATTATTTTCATTATTATTTTATATAAATTTTCAACAAAGTATATAAAATTAATATTGAATAGAAAAAGTTTGTTCAATTGTGGTTCATAGTATACAGGGATAGAACAATTGTAAATGTTTGTAAAAAGTTAAAGAAAAATCTATATTTTTAAGAAAATATGTGCAAATAAATATCAAAACTAATTATGGCTCAAATGTGTGTGTTAAACCATCGATATGTTACAGTGTTTATGGAAAAACTTTAATGAAAATATGTGTTATTTTTCAACAATTTATGAAATATTTATTTTATGGCTAATAATGTGTATGTGTTAAATCATAAAAATAGTTCAATATTTATGTAAAGTTTGAGATTGTTAAGAAAATGTATATAATTTATGATACACACGTGTTTTTTGATTGAAATATGTGTGTTTGTTTTACCGATATAAGAAAAACTATGGACAATTTTTAAGAAAATACACGTAATTTATGATTATCATGGGATTAGAATTTGATTAAAGTTGTGAGAAAGTTGTTAAATTTGAGATAAAACTGATTAATTTGTAAATAATGTTATTATTTTGAAGAAATTTTAAAATAAGACCTTCAGCAAATTGGTAAGAAAATAGTAGTTATTGAGTAATACTTATTAAAATTACCAAAGTTTTATAATTTTTGACAAGTCTTGATAGATCTTTAATAAAATTTGTTAGTACTTTGAATAAGAATTTAAAAAAAAAAAGTTTCAACACAGTAGCAAATCGTAAAGAAACTAGTACTTATCAGTTAATTAAATTAACTAAGTTGTAAAATAATTGAAAAAATTTGTTAGATTTTTTAAAATTTTAAGATTGTTAGGTAATTGTTCTAGGTACTTGTTGAATAAAAATTAATGTATTTTATCAACAGCTCATAGTTTTTAATCGTACAATTTCTCTTCATTCCTGGAAATAATCGTAAATATTTAAATTATTCAGAAAATTGTCAATAAAAAACATAAATAATAGGTAATCAAATATTTTTAAATACTAGTCAATTTTAGTTTTTAATTTAATTACAAATATAATAATAATAAAATAAATACTTGTATACAAATAGTTATATGAATCAATCAATTTCTTAGAACTGAAATCTTATCGATATATTCTGATTAACCTTAAATCAATGAAAAAAGTAACAATTTTCCTAAGTATTTTATAAATTCAATCAACTGAATCCCCTTTAAAAAAAAATACTATAAATTCGACTCTCAACCAATCATTCCTCTTCAAATGTCATTTTTCACTCCATTATACCAACTATATTCATAATTTTTATAAAAGCCTATCAAGTAGATAATATTAACCTTTTGAATACATATATTCATTCCAGTAAATTTCTTTAGAAATATTATAAATTCATCTCTTGACCAATCATTTTCCATCAAATAACAATATTTCCAGCCATATTCAATATTTTTCATAAAAAAAAAGTCATAAAAAATACCAATTTAGATAATATTTACCCTTTAAATAACAATATTTAACCAACCCAACCCCTTAAAAATGACAACAAACTTGTTAATTGACTATTTCTCACTAAAGTAAATTCCACTCTAGACCAATCATTTCCCATAAAATACCACTTACCCCTACCCTACACTATATTCATTATTTTTTATAGAAATCACCCTTTAAATAACGATATTTAACCGACTTAGTACCTTAAAAATATCAACAATCTGTTCTTAATCGATTATTTCCTTAAATATCATAAATTTTCTTCTTAGCCAATTGTTTCTCACTAAAATAAAATAAAATTTACTCTCAACCAATCAATTCTCTTTAAATGACATTAATCCAAGCTATATTCATTATTTTCATAAAAAATCACCGACTTGTATCGATATTCAACCGAATAAATTTCTTGAAATCCCCTTAAAATAGAATTCATCTCATGACCAATCCTTTCCCCTTAAAAGATCATAAATTTTCTTCTTAACTAATCATTTCTCTTTAAATGACAATATTCCACTCTCTCAAAGATTTACACACATATTAATATCTATTTGAACAAATCCCTAAAATATTATAAATTCCTCCTCTATATTCTCCATTTAGAAATATTTACCTTTGAACACAGATATTCAACCGACTCAGTACCCTTAAAAATGGCAACAAACTTGTTCTTAATCGATTATTTCCTTAAAATATCATAAAATTTCCTCTTAATCAATAATTTCCCTTGAAATGACAATTTTCCTCACTGCACCAACAATATACATATTTTTGTAAAAAAAAAAGTACAAGGTAAAGTTTCTTTAGAAATCTATATTTAACCGAATAAGATCCTTAAAAATCCATCATTCGGATCATATTTACTATATGTATTCAACCAATCAAATTCCCACTTAAAATTATCATAAAAATCAAATTTTTACCAATAAAAATAAATTTTCTTTAGTATTACAAAATTGTTATCGATACCCAACATTTTCCGTTGAAAATCACCACAATTTGATTCTGGCAAAAAATTCTATCAATAAAAAAAAAATTCATCAAAATGACTAAATCGAATAAAGTCTATGTTTCCTACATAAATTAAATTATTGTAAAATCACAAAATATATATCATATTGATCATTAAAATTAATCAGTAAATCAAGTATAAATTCAATAAAAATTACCAGTCAACCCATAGAGATATATCAATGATTTTCATAAGTATACTGCTGGTTTTGTTTTGAATTTACTATTGTAAGAGACTAAAATTTGATTTCTAATATCTCAGTGTTTGATGTATATTCGCCGGATTAGTATACGCGCACGCGGTTATTGTTTTTAATATCTATTTCTCCGTCCATAAGTGTCCATCAAAAAATATATATCCCTATTTAAATATAATTAACCGACAAAATCTACTCAATTGTTAAAACGTTTTAATTGAATATAATAGTAATTCATCCACTCTTAAAGTACAATTCATTTTCAGTGAATATTTTCATCTTTTAAGTATATTTGTTGATCAGTGAATAATTCAGACTCCGTTTAAAGTATTTCCCAATATTTAATTGATATTTCATCTCATTATTGAGAAATTTACCGTCTAATTTATTATAAGCAATTCTCGATTCACTGAATATTTGTTAGCTTCAATTCATATTTTCTCACTTTAATGATTGCTTTCCTCTTTAATGAATATTTTCTCTCTTCAATTAATGTTTTCTTTATTCAATGAATGTTTTCTCCTCTTTAACGAATATTTTTCTCTTCAATGAATATTTTCCCCTTCGATGTATATTTTCTCCATTCAAAGTATATTACCTTTGTAAGTGTTTAATATAGCAATTGATATTTCATCTATTTAGTAGATATCTTTAACTATCCCACTTTTTTCAGTAATTTCACCGATTTTAGTTACTTAATGTACTCTCTCACCAATATTACTTCTTCACTGAAAATTTGTATTCGACAAAAATAAAATAATTTTAGGCTATGTAAATCAATTAGAGCTTTTAGGGAAATTTTATGATAATTTAAGTGATATCTAGTTTTACGATGTATTTATTTTAGTAAATTTTAATCATCTTTGTGAATTTATGGTTTTCTTTTGAATTTTAATGGATTTAGGGTTTGATTATGTTTTAAATGAAATTATTGAAGAAATTAGGGTAAATCTATAATTTTAGACACTTAATTTCTTGATAATTTATTAGATTTGACTTGATTTTAGGATTATTTTAAATAAAAGTTAAATTTAGGATCAAAATGTTTATGAAACATCTATTTAAGATAATTATTTAAGAATTAGAATCAAATTTGACTGATAATGATATTTTAATTATAATTTTATGTTCTATTTAAATAGTTGATTAAATCAGTTAATTTTTAAAAATATTTTAGTGAAACCTAAAATTTTAATTGATTTTACAGTGTAAAAAAGAGATCGATAATTACTTTCATTTTCAATTTTATTGATTTCATGGATATCAATCACAAAAGTAGTATAATTTAGAGATTTTTAAGACAATGCTCAGTGTGGTTATCAGTATACTTATGAAAATCATTGATATATCTCTATGGGTTGACTGGTAATTTTTATTGAATTTATACTTGATTTACTGATTAATTTTAATGATCAATATGATATATATTTTGTGATTTTACAATAATTTAATTTATGTAGGAAACATAGACTTTATTCGATTTTAGTCATTTTTGATGAATTTTTTTTTTATTTGATAGAATTTTTTGCCAGAATCAAATTGTGGTGATTTTCAACGGAAAATGTTGGGTATCGATAACAATTTTGTAATACTAAAGAAAATTTATTTTTATTGGTAAAAATTTGATTTTTATGATAATTTTAAGTGGGAATTTGATTGGTTGAATACATATAGTAAATATGATCCGAATGATGGATTTTTAAGGATCTTATTCGGTTAAATATAGATTTCTAAAGAAACTTTACCTTGTACTTTTTTTTTTTACAAAAAATATGTATATTGTTGGTGCAGTGAGGAAAATTGTCATTTCAAGGGAAATTATTGATTAAGAGGAAATTTTATGATATTTTAAGGAAATAATCGATTAAGAACAAGTTTGTTGCCATTTTTAAGGGTACTGAGTCGGTTGAATATCTGTGTTCAAAGGTAAATATTTTCTAAATGGAGAATATAGAGGAGGAATTTATAATATTTTTAGGGGGATTTGTTCAAATAGATATTAATATGTGTGTAAATCTTTTGAGAGAGTGGGAATATTGTCATTTAAAGAGAAATGATTAGTTAAGAAGAAAATTTATGATCTTTTAAGGGGGAAAGGATTGGTCATGAGATGAATTCTATTTTAAGGGGATTTCAAGAAATTTATTCGGTTGAATATCGATATAAGTCGGTGATTTTTTATGAAAATAATGAATATAGCTTGGATTAATGTCATTTAAAGAGAATTGATTGGTTGAGAGTAAATTTTATTTTATTTTAGTGAGAAACAATTGGCTAAGAAGAAAATTTATGATATTTTAAGGAAATAATCGATTAAGAACAGATTTGTTGATATTTTTAAGGTACTAAGTCGGTTAAATATCGTTATTTAAAGGGTGATTTCTATAAAAAATAATGAATATAGTTGGTAGGGTAGGGGTAAGTGGTATTTTATGGGAAATGATTGGTCTAGAGTGGAATTTACTTTAGTGAGAAATAGTCAATTAACAAGTTTGTTGTCATTTTTAAGGGGTTGGGTTGGTTAAATATTGTTATTTAAAGGGTAAATATTATCTAAATTGGTATTTTTTATGACTTTTTTTTTATGAAAAATATTGAATATGGCTGGAAATATTGTTATTTGATGGAAAATGATTGGTCAAGAGGGAATTTATAATATTTCTAAAGAAATTTACTGGAATGAATATATGTATTCAAAAGGTTAATATTATCTACTTGATAGGCTTTTATAAAAATTATGAATATAGTTGGTATAATGGAGTGAAAAATGACATTTGAAGAGGAATGATTGGTTGAGAGTCGAATTTATAGTATTTTTTTTTAAAGGGGATTCAGTTGATTGAATTTATAAAATACTTAGGAAAATTGTTACTTTTTTCATTGATTTAAGGTTAATCAGAATATATCGATAAGATTTCAGTTCTAAGAAATTGATTGATTCATATAACTATTTGTATACAAGTATTTATTTTATTATTATTATATTTGTAATTAAATTAAAACTAAAATTGACTAGTATTTAAAAATATTTGATTACCTATTATTTATGTTTTTTATTGACAATTTTCTGAATAATTTAAATATTTACGATTATTTCCAGGAATGAAGAGAAATTGTACGATTAAAAACTATGAGCTGTTGATAAAATACATTAATTTTTATTCAACAAGTACCTAGAACAATTACCTAACAATCTTAAAATTTTAAAAATCTAACAAATTTTTTCAATTATTTTACAACTTAGTTAATTTAATTAACTGATAAGTACTAGTTTCTTTACGATTTGCTACTGTGTTGAAACTTTTTTTTTTTAAATTCTTATTCAAAGTACTAACAAATTTTATTAAAGATCTATCAAGACTTGTCAAAAATTATAAAACTTTGGTAATTTTAATAAGTATTACTCAATAACTACTATTTTCTTACCAATTTGCTGAAGGTCTTATTTTAAAATTTCTTCAAAATAATAACATTATTTACAAATTAATCAGTTTTATCTCAAATTTAACAACTTTCTCACAACTTTAATCAAATTCTAATCCCATGATAATCATAAATTACGTGTATTTTCTTAAAAATTGTCCATAGTTTTTCTTATATCGGTAAAACAAACACACATATTTCAATCAAAAAACACGTGTGTATCATAAATTATATACATTTTCTTAACAATCTCAAACTTTACATAAATATTGAACTATTTTTATGATTTAACACATACACATTATTAGCCATAAAATAAATATTTCATAAATTGTTGAAAAATAACACATATTTTCATTAAAGCTTTTCCATAAACACTGTAACATATCGATGGTTTAACACACACATTTGAGCCATAATTAGTTTTGATATTTATTTGCACATATTTTCTTAAAAATATAGAATTTTTCTTTAACTTTTTACAAACATTTACAATTGTTCTATCCCTGTATACTATGAACCACAATTGAACAAACTTTTTCTATTCAATATTAATTTTATATACTTTGTTGAAAATTTATATAAAATAATAATGAAAATAATAATAATAAAAACTTGTAATATTATTAATAATAATAAAAATAACAATAATAATAATAAAATAATAATAATAATAAAAATAATAATAATAATAATAATAATAAAATTAAAATTAAAAAACATTAAAACACTACTTATAAGATAATAATAATAATAATAATAATACTAAAAGAATAAAAATTAAAGAACATTAAAACACTACTTATAAAAAATAAGTAGTATATTAAAATTATAAATGTTTAAAAATACTATGACATTGACCTACTTTTAAATGACCTTGAAATAATATTATGACTCATTGAATAACCTTGAAAATAATAATAATAATAAATATTAAAACATTACTTATAAAAATAAGTAGTAAATTTATATTTAAAAATGACTAAAAATATTATGACTTTGAGAAAATTATAATAATAATAAAATTAAAATTAAAAAACATTAAAACATTACTTATAAAAATAAGTAGTAAATTTATATTTAAAATGACTAAAAATATATGACTTTGAGAAAATTATAATAATAATAAAATTAAAATTAAAAAACATTAAAACATTACTTATAAAAATAAGTAGTAAATTTATATAAAAATGTTTAAAAATACTAAGACCTTGTGAAATTTTAAATGACCTTGACATACTTTAAAATGACCTTGAAAAAAAAAATTAAGACTCATCCAATGACCTTGACAATAATAATAATAAAAACAATAATAATAATTATAATAATAATAAAAATAAATATAATTAAACAATATTAATAAGTAATCATATTAATTAATAATATTAATAATCATATTAATAATAATATTAATAATAATAAAATTATTTCCTTATAATAGAAGTTTTATACATTAATAATAATAATAATATTATTAAAAATAATAATAATAATAATAATAAAAATAATAATAATAAATATAATAATAATAATAATATTATAAAAAGTTTTCAAAGTATTAATAATAATAAAAATTTTAATAAATTTTATAAGTAATAAGTATATTAAAAATAATAATAATAATAAAATTAATAAAAATATTAATATTAATAATAATTAAAGTTTTTATAAGTATTAATAAAATTTTTATAAGTAATAATAGAATAAAAAGTTAATAATAATATTAATAATAATTATTAATAATAATATTAATAATAATAATAATAATAAAATAATTTAATTATAATAAAATAAATTTACAAAATATATACTTCTTATAAAAATAAGTAGTAAATTAAAATTTAAAAATGTTTAAAAAATAATATGACATTAAGAAATTTTGAATGACCTTGACCTACTTTTGAATGACCTTGACCTACTTTTCAATGACCTTGAAAAATTATGATGAGTCGTCCAATAACCTTGACAATAATAATAATAATAATAATAATAATAATAATAATAATAATAATAAATAAAATAATAATAATAATAATAATAATAATAAAAAAAATAAAAAAAATATAATAATAATTAATAATAATAATAAAATATTAATTAATATATAATAATAATAATAATAATAATAATAATATATTAATAATAATATTAATAATAAAATAAAATAAAATTTACAAATATATAATATAATAATAATAATATTAATAATAATAATAAAAATAATAATAATAATAATATTAATAATAATAATAATAATAATAAAAATATTATAATAATAATATTAATAATAATAATAAAATATAATAATAATAATAATAAAATAAAAATAATGATAATAATAAATAATAATAAACAATAAAATAATAATAATAATAATAACAATAATTATAATAAAAATAATAATAATAAAAATAATAAAATAATTATAAAAACATTAATAAAAAAAATAATAATAATCATAATAATAATAATAATATTAATAATAATAAAAATCATAATAATAATCATAATAATTATAATAACAACAGTAATAATAATAATAATAATAATAATAATAATAATAATAAATAAAAATTATAATAATAATAATAATATAATAATAATAATAAAAAAAAAATAATAATAATAATAATAATAATAATAATAATAATAATAATAATAACAATAACAATAATAATAATAATAATATAATTTAAAAATAGTAAATAAATAATAAAATATTGACTTAATTTAAACAAAAAAAAATTAAAGTATATTACATAAATAAAATAAAAATAAATAAATAATATTATTGACTTGATTAAAACAAAAAATTATAGTATATAAAATAAATAAAATAAATAAAAATAAATAAATAATATTATTGACTTGATTAAAACAATATTCACTTCATTAAAACAGACAATATAATAATAATATTATTGACTTGATTAAAACAAATAATTAAAGTATATTAAATAAAAATAAATTAAATTAAAAATATATATTATAAAATATGATGAGTCATCCAATGACCTTGAATGAGTCATGGTCTTTGTTTAAATGACCTTGAAAAAATATGATGAGTCATCCAATGACCTTGAATGAGTCATGGTCTTTGTTTAAATGACCTTGAAAAAATATGATGAGTCATCCAATGACCTTGAATGAGTCATGGCCTTTGTTTAAATGACCTTGAATGAGTCATTGTCTTTGTCTTAAAATTTTTTTTGTACTTTTGGACTTAGAAAAATTTTCTCTTAGCGCGAGGGGGGTACTGTGCTGGATGTGACATGTGCTGGATGTGACACATCCCACTACTACTCAGCGTGCGTAACGCAGCGGTCGTAACGTCAATATTATCCCTATAGCTGAAGCGAGAAATAAGGAAGGAGTCTCTGGCTGCTTCCTCGTTTCTCAATTCTGTAAAATCGACTAAAATTTATATCACACACGGCTCAAAATCACCACACCGAGTAGTCCAGTGGACACTCAGTAAATATAATATAAACACAATATGCGCCTAAGGTCTAGTAAAGGGAAAGGGTACGGGAATAAAATGAAAATCGAGATCGTTGATATGACTAATTCCGTGTTAATATTTTGAAGTAAATTAGATACAACTTATTGTCAACTTAAACTCCTGGTTTAAATAAAACTCAATGCTACGATAAAAGTTGATGTTTCAAAGAAATTAAACAACTTTAGTGATAATATTAACTTAAATTCACGTTTTAAATGAAACTGATTGCGAGGAGTACATCAAATTTCATGTTAAGTTTTAAATAATTTAGACGAAAAAGGTAGATCAACTCGTTAATTAAAACTTACGGTAAATTTACATTAGCGGACGTTAATTACGAGTAGTAATTTAAATTTATAGTTCAATTATGGTAGATGAACTTATTTTCGAGGACAAATCGACTCAAAGGTCCATTTCTAGAAGTAAAGCAAGGTAATAAAACTAAGTAAACTGTATTGCCAGAAATAAATTGAATTCATAGTTGAGAGATATTGGGTGAAGCCAGTTTCGACAAATAAATTAATTCAATGTCATGGATAAAGTTAGGTGAAACTTATTTTTAATAGAATTAATAGTTCGAAATAAGATAAAGGTTACTACTACCATCAACATAATCCTACTCTTCGAAGTAAATGAATAAGAATCATTTGAATCATCGACTTATGTCAAGTAAAACCAGAGAATTTAAGTTAAGGTAACCATCAATCGTCAATATTTTTCGGCTAAAAATCAAAGGGAATGTTAGATAAAACCAATTTATGATTTAAACTTGTCGAATGAGGTAGCTGATTAAGGATTTGCGATCAAAGATAAGTAAATTCGGTAACCTATTGATTAAAATCACCAATTAGCAGGAAAGAACTCATAAGTCAATTTTCTAAAGATCATATTTTAATGACGAGTAACTAGTGAGGGGACTAGGTAGATCGACTTAACTCGGCGTTTAAAATCACAGTGATCTTTTAACCAAATTATTCAGCTCCGAGGATTTTCGTAATAAACAAGTTACAACAATCGGAAGTTAATCAATGACCTTGAATGAGTCATGGTCTTTGTTTAAATGACCTTGAAAAATATGATGAGTCATCCAATGACCTTGAATGAGTCATGGTCTTTGTTTAAATGACCTTGAAAAAATATGATGAGTCATCCAATGACCTTGAATGAGTCATGGTCTTTGTTTAAATGACCTTGAATGAGTCATTGTCTTTGTCTTAAAAATTTTTTGTACTTTTGGACTTAGAAAAATTTTCTCTCAGCGGGGGGGGGGTACTGTGCTGGATGTGACATGTGCTGGATGTGACACATCCCAGTACTCTGAGTCTTCACGGGTACATATCATTGGCGATTTTCCACGCACTTACATGCATCTGTACTATGTAGATTTTGCTTTCTTGCGTTGTGTGTCGGCTGTGGGCCGGAAAAATTTCGACATTTTAATTTATGAAAACATATAAAACAATTTATGTAAATAATATTTATTAATTATAAATGACAATAACATAATTACCCTTTTCACCATTCCAAAATATGTAAAAATTAACATAAAATAGCATAAATACCACTCTTCCCACGTCGACGCCGAGCAGAGCTCCATTGAGATGCAAGGAACGTGCCGTGGAAAGAGGGTTCCACCATAAATATTTCTCACCTAAAATTCGAATGATGCTGTGAGATAGATTTAAATAAACAATCGGCTAAATCTGATTTGAAAAAACGGTTTTTTTTTTTAAAACAATCTTCAAAAAATAGTTTTAAATCAATTTGAAAAATGGTCCTAAAAATGGTTTTAACAATTTTCAAAAATGGTTAAGTTAAATGTGAAAATGGATCAGTATTTATACCTATTTTTCTCGCATGTGAAATTTGATGCAGTAAAACAAAATTCGACCTTGTTATTTTCTAGCAAATTCTATTCTTTAATTTTAATATTTTTTTGATTTATTTTTATAATTTTTTATTTAGAATTTTTATTGAATTATTACTAATTCAAAATTTTCGATTTAATTGTCATTTTAATGAACTTTTATTAATTTTTTCAGTTTGGTCGAATTTGTTGTGTTTTCTTGTTATATTTGTATAGGTATCGTGCGAATCTTGGTGCATTTTGTTATTATTTTAATTTATTTTTATGTTTGTTAATTTATATTTAATTCTTTTATTTCTCAGATTTTATATGGTTTAATTGGTGTTTCAATAGGTTTATTTAAATTGCATGTTGTATTTGCGTGTGTGTTTCTGATCCATTTAAACATTCTTCAAGGCCGTTTACGTTCTGGCCCAACACTTGTTTGGATCCTCTTACATGAGTTAACAAAATCAAACTACGAAATATATTTCAATTGTGAGGGACAATGTTTGCAATTTTGATTTGGATTAAGTTAGCAATTTGGCGGCACGACGCCTAGCTCTCTCCTTGCGTCCGGGACGGGAGTAGGTGTTTACGGTTGTTGCAGGATTCGAGACCGAAGTTGAAGCAGCTGCCGATTCCCGGTAGGCTAACTGAGCCGGTGCGAATACGAGCGGATAGGTAACAGCCGCTCCCTCTTGACTGGCTGATAGGGCGACCTCCAGTCCTCGTATTTGCGTACGTAAACTCTGATTTATTTGTTTTTCTTCGGCCCATCCTTTCTGAGCCGCTGTGAGCCTCTGGTATAAGGGTTTGATTTTTGCTGGATCTATCCAGGTGGCTCGAATTTGATGTACCTCTCGTGTTAGTTGGATTATCTGATCGTATAGGTTCTTGTTATTTTGTCGTGCTATGGGTAGTTCTATTCTCAGGGTTTGTAGGGAATCCATGTCTGGAATTGATAATATCAAAACAATAGTTATCACCATAGAATTAACTAATTAAACAAAACTTTCTTAATGAATTATTACAACTTCAAAAAGAAACAAAGCTAATGTCTGCTCGAACAAAATCTTTATTCTAGTAACAAATTTTAAATTAAATGGGATTCACAATGTTAATATCATGTGTCCGTGAAGCCTCTTGCTACCCATTCCTCGGGGGAGCAGTTTGGAATGATCATTACCGGCCTTTTGGTATTCCGAATCCGGTGGGGCACCGTCATCTGCGAGTCCTTCCTGGGCACGCCCGTCTCTTTCCTGGTGTCTCCATACAGGGATCCGCGTGGCCGTGGGTGATAATAGGTAGCGGCAATCCGGCCGGTTTCGAGGTCCTCCTCAATGTTTGCCAAACATTGACGGGCCCAAGCCACTCGTAGGTCCACTTGTTGCTGGTGATCGAGAAGATCATCGAGTAGACTCCGTGCGTGCGCGTAGATCTCTGCCGTGGGGTGCCACTCTTCCCAGAACGGTTCCGGTTCCTCGGGAGTTCGATTGCGATACTCTGATCTGTTATTGATACGTTGGAATTCGAGTGGGGATTTAGAGTGCCAGTAGAGCTTCCAGGCTTCTCTCCATCGGTCGGCGAGTTGCATGGGAATGAGATCTGGGTCTGCATTTCCTGAATGAAATCGTAATTAATATACTTCCTTTAGGATACTGTATCGGTGATGTAAGTGTTTCTGCTATTCCGAACGGGATTTTAAATGACTTGACTATACTACGCGTGAAGAGTACCTTACGTTTGGTGCTCTCTCACCTATGTGTAATGAGGTTAAAATCTAATGGTTATGTCATTAATTCCAGTGCCGTGGGGAAGAATTTTCAACAACTTAAACCTAAAGTGTTATTATCCTAGCGTTCTATTTCGAAATCTACTATAGCGTTTCGATAGTAAGGTCGATGCTGAAGTATTCACAAAAATGGTGATATCATTATGCTGCGTGTACATAATAAAATTTTAAGTTTAATCATCATTATTTATGCACAAAATCATTACCTGGGTGTTGTGGGTCAGGATCAGCTGTCGATCTTTCGCCGGTTGGGCTATTTGAAGTAGTCCTCTTCCTATAATTCCGCTGTCGGTGCATTAGTGAGATCAATTTACTGATATCGAGCGAGGGTTTATATACTATTGATTGTTTACTAAATATAAGCATATGATCGAGCATCATTCGCCATTCAGCGGAAACGTGGACGTTATTTAAGTTAGTTTCGCATTTCTTAATCGAAATTTATTATATAATTTCGTCGTATTAATAAATCGATCGTCGACTTTGTGAACTGAACGGATGTATCAAGGTTCAGGTTCAATTTGTATTTGCATAGCTATCATGGAAAGTAGTCGGCGTTTTAAGATGATTTAACTTTGGAAGCGTGTCTCCGTGGTTGATAAATTTATCAATTTACCGTTGTTTATCCGTAAGTTTCCGGTCAGTGTAAATTTTCGTTTTTAATTTGTTTATTTTCCAGATTAAATCTTACTGAATCGATATCGAGTTTTTCGGAGAAACACAACGGTTCGAGATATTGGTGATGATGCTGACCATCCGGACGGTTCCTTATTAACCAGTGGGTTAGTTTTATGGGAGATTTACATTATCTGGTTACTGAGATTTTCTTTCAGGAAAAATTAGGCTTAGCGAACGGCGGCAATGGAAACCTTGGTGTGGATAAGTTGATTTCATTTCATTCTATCTCAGATTTATCGAGGGAAGGGGTAACTCACTCTCCGCGGATAGCACGGCATCATTCGGACGAAGGCTCTCCCTCGTTGGATTCAGAATGTTACTTATTGGAAGTACATTGTCATGCATTCACTTGTTATTGATGATCCCTAGCTTTATATTTAATGGATTTATTCTCGTCACTTTGATTGTCATGTACCTCTTACTCTTAATATTGGACTATTAATTTGGATATTATTCATTTATGTTTTTGATTTTCGTAAGTGTTTGATTTTTTCGGTGATTTTGGGGGTTACTTCCAAATTTTTATTTGTTACGTGAAAAATCTCTAATTAATATTGAGAATTATAATTTATACTTTACATGATAATGATTTTAATTTGTAGTTTTGTTAACACTAGAAACGCTTAAATAATATTGAAACATCATGAATACTGACAGGGGCTTTCAATTACTTTATGATTCGTATACTTGCTCGCATAATATGAATTATAGGTAATGATTGAGAGTTAATGGTAACTTTATTAGATGAATTGCAAATTTATGATAGGAACTTGTAGTAAAAGCTTATAAATGATAAGGATAGTTTATAATCACTAATGTGGATTTGAATTTACGATTATTAAATGAGTTTACTATTAACAATGTAATTTTCATCTAGTATTACAAAGGGTTTACAATCAATTATTAGCAAAAACTTTATCAATAAGGATCTGAATTTACCGTTACTAAAAAGGATTTATAGTTATCAATACGATTCTACTATTAATAATATCAATTTTACTATTACCAAAAATATATTTACGACTAACTATATGAATTAATAATCTGAAGTTATCATTAATATGAGATTTACAATTAACAGTATGAATTAATAATATGAATTTAATAATAAAGATTTACTATAGATAATCTGAATTCATGATTAATATTATGAACTTTTAATATAAATTCGTGATGAATAACATAGATTGATGTCATGAGTTTATAGCAAATAACAACGATTTCGTTTTTATTTAATTTCCCGTCACCTTCCCTTAATTGACCTTAGACGCATATTATGTTTATATTATAGTTAATGAGTGCCCACTGGACTACTCGGTGTGATGATTTTGAGCCGTGTGTAATATAAATTAAGTCGATTTTGCAGAAATGAGAAACGAGGAAGCAGCCAAAGACTTCTTCCTTATTTCTCATTTCATCTATACGGATAATATTGACGTTACGACCCCTGCGTTCCGCACGCTAGGTCTTCACGGGTACATATCATTGGCGATTTTCCACGCACTTACATGAATCTGCACTATGTAGATTTTACTATCTTGCATTATGTATTGGCTGTGGGCCGGAAAAATTTCGACAGATTTAATTTTAGTTTATCAAATATATAAAACAATTTATTAATATTATAAAATCTATTATTAAGAACAATATACAAAATTACTTGCAACCAATACATTCATAAAAGCATAAAAATGCATCTCTCCCCACGCCGACATCCAAGCAGAGCTCTACCGAGGTTGCGAGGATGTGACGTGGAGAGAGAGCTCCAAATAAACTCATTCTCACCTAAAAGTAAGTTCTAAATATAGATTTTTAAACAAAATTCTAGCTCAAAGATAGCTTTGAAAATAGTTTCAAAAATGGTTTTCGTTTGAAAAACGGTTTTTCAAATGGTTAAATTTAATGTAAAAATGGATCAGTATTTATACCTATTTTCTGTCCCTAACCTCGCATGTTAAATTTGATGCAGTAAAACAAAATTCGACCTTGTAATTTTCTAGTGAATTCTATTCTTTAATTTTATTATTTTTCGATTTATTTTAATAATTTTTCATTTAGAATTTTTATTGAATTATTACTAATTCAAATTTTTTGATTTAAGTTTCATTTTCATGAACTTTTATTAATTTTTCAATTTTGTCGAATTTGTTGTGTTTTCTTGTTATGTTTGTGTTGGTATCGTGCGAATCTTGGTGCGTTTTGTTATTATTTTTAATTTATTTTTATGTTTATTATTTTATTTTTAATTCTCTTTTTTCTCATATTTGATAGGGTTTATTTGATGTTTCAATAGGTTTATTTAAACTTGCATGTTATGTTTGCGTGTGTGTTACTGATCCATTTAAACATTTTCCAAGGCCATATGTTTTCTGGCCCAACATTGGGCCAGCACACAAATAGCCTTGAGAATTGTTTAAATGCATCAGTAATACAGCACTAAAACCCAGCACCAAGATAACTTAAAATACAATATTGGTGGGTTACAGGGTTTCGTCATTTGTTTAAACCGTCTTTGGTTGCCCTAGTAACGCCATACAAAATGTTTTCTAACCACCACCCGGCACCCGTTGCTAGGCAACGTTGGAAGTGTGTTCGAACGGGTGGATTGTCCGCAAAAAGTGAGCATTATTGCTAATACTATAATTGCTCGGACAACCCTCGGGTTCAACGAGCTGTCGATAGAAGACCTATGCTCGCTTTGCTCTGTCCCTTGTATAAGAAAATTCAAATTAAATCTAGGTTGACCGGTAGAGATAGAACGAAGGTTCGGGAATACGGTGCGGGTACTCGTGAAGATGATTTCATGCCAATCATACCTTATAGCTGGTTACTTGGGTTTAGATTAACAATAAGTACAAGTTTATTTAAAGAAACAAACAATGTGCACTATATCCATAAGTTAATACGGTTGACTTGACGGCCATGCGGCTCGGCGTCGGGCACGCTCCTTGCGTCCCGGCCGGCGGTTGCTTGATGGAATGGTTGCAGGATTCGATGGTGTGAAATTATTGTGGGGATCTCGACTCGGCAACTGAGACGGGGCGAAGATAAGCGGATACGTTACCGCTTCCCCTTCCCGACAGGCTGCTAGGGCAACTTCTAGTCCCCTGATTTGTGTACGGAGGCTCTGATTGAGTTGGCGCTCCTCCGCCCAACCCTTTTGAGCGGCAGTGAGCCGGAGATAGAGCGCCTTCGTCTTTTTCGGGTCCGACCAGGTTGCCTTGATCTGCTGCGCCTCCCGAGTTATCTGTATTATCTGGCTTAGTAGATCCGCGTTTGCCCGCCTAGCGCGGTCTAGTTCGGTTTGTATTAATTGTAGGGCCGACATCGATTGTTTAAATTTCAATAACATCAACAAGATAAATCGTTATTTATGTTCTTTGCCCGAGGAATCAGGGTTCTTCAAAGAATTTCCTAACCCCTTCCTCCGGAGAGTAGCCTGGAATGATGGCTACGGGACGTCGGGTATTGCGGGCCGGTCGAGTCGGGTAGGTCTCCGCTATGTGCCCGACGAGGATGTCCTCTTCGACATTGGCGAGGTACATCCGGGCTTTGACCACGTTTAAATCGACTTGCTCTTGGTCGCGGATTTCTTCGGCAGGATACTGTTGCTCATTTGGCCTGCGAGGGTCATTCTTCAGGCCCAGTATCTGCCAAGTGGTCGGGTAAGGCCTTTTGGAATGCGGCTCCTCGAGGGTCATTGACGGGCGTGCTCTCTTCCAAGCCCGACGCCATTCATCTGCCTCATGGGCGGATATCCATTCCGGAAGCATTGGTTCTTCTAAAATCGTTATAGACAGATGATTGAACATAATGAAATCTCGAAATAGTTTATAGGGCGTATTAACGTCAAAAATTAATGTTCATCACCAAATAATTATTGCGGATGGACAATTTTTTTTTCCACTCGTACTGAAGAGTTGTAAACGGATATCGCCTCACGTGAATGTTCCTAAGGTTATCTAAATCGTTTATGGTAATTCGATAGCTGGCCGCTTAGGGTTTGCCAGGAAAACAAAAGTTTAACCATCACTCTACGGTCTAGATATGAGAGGCATCGATTGCTTTAAAATTTTTTACTAAATCCAATTAACATTTACATAATGAAGATGCTTAACTTTTGATGAGGGGGAATACCTATTAAAACTCGTGTAAAAACGGCATAATTATTGCGGGTTATTCAGAAAACTATCACCATCGTGGATCGAAATCTTTACTGAAAACCTAATAGGACTGGCGAGTGGCAATCTCTGATCTACGCAGTATCTACAAATTTTGTTTATAGCGCAAGAGAATTGATGACAAATCTTGGTGAACTATCATAACCCTTGATTTCGATATCCCTGAACATCTCGATTAACTATAGGGAGTAAAATTAACTGTTAGTTTAATGTTCGAAGGGCCTGGTATCTGAACTTGAGAGTATGGGGTTATTGTCGATGGCATTTAGGAAATTTAATTTATGGACGAATTTATAGGAGACAATTATAATGGTCCTTCCCCATTTATCAAAGATTTATTAAAATAAATATAAAATATACGTAAATGAAATTCCTAATAGGTTTAACATTATTCAATTAAGATTAAATTACATATAATTTATTTAATAATCAGACAAAGTTCTTATAAGACAAATTTCTTTCAAACGAGAATATTGATGATCAATTAAAATTGTTACTGTTTCAAAGGAAAATCTACCTGTTGTCATTAAAGGAAATTCCGGACGCTCGAGGGAAGAAATTGGTTGGTTCGTTGGCATTTCTGTGTTGGCATTACGTTGATACGACATAGGTAGCAGTTTTTTGGCTTGGTTTGGAAAATGGTATTTCATTATTTATTCCTAGCTAATAAAGCGAAGTGTGTATGGTAGAATAAATCTTGCCTTCCGGTATGTGACAATATTTAGTCGGCTCTTAAAATCGTTAATTTTAAATATCTATCCGAAATCTAGTAATAGAAGGTGATTCCGACGCGAAGTGGTAGTTTTGCAAATTTATGTGTTGTTTGTGTGTCTCGTACACCGCCTAATAGTGAACCGGATGATGGAATTGTCGCTGATGGAATGATGAAACACAATCGACGTTCGGATGAATTATGATCTTATCGATTTCGCCTAAACAATTGCGACATCCGCTCGCACTTTATACCTATATCTATTGCGATATTGACTATGGATATACTTCAACTATATCTTAAATTTTCGGGATAATAATTGGATACGGCGTTGGAAATCGGTAAGTTTTCTCTTCTTTGGATACCAACGGTGGAGGACTCACACGTGACATTGCTAATTTTTCAATCTCACTGCGAGTGTTCCTACGTTGATTTCAATTCTCAACATTGTCTTTGTTTTAATAATATTTAAAGCACTTGTTCCTAAATGTTTCCAGGAGGTCGCAATTCGTGAATTATCGTAGGTATTCTACAAGTATTGGATCGCATTTTGTCAGTTTATCTTCCTACCGAATGGGTCCTTATGGGGTTACGAGTTGGTTCTATTCTATTATGGATTTATTGTTCACTCCAGGGGCTTTCGGGCTACCGCAATGCTAAATAATTTCATTTTATATGTCTATTAGTTTATTATTCAATACCAAGAAAATGTTGGAGACTTAGGCTTCTGGCAATTCGTGGAATTATTTGTGATGCTGGTCGAGAGCGGTTAATCATTTAATGTCTATGAACTCGTCGAATAGTCTCGATCGAAAATTCAAATGACTTTGATAGTGAAATGGATGTCAATCATGGAGAACCTATGCCGTAGTGTCTTCAGTTACTGCCGAAGTGATACAAAAGGGACAAAGACAGGTGGATTGCTATGTTAGTCAGTCGGTTTCTCGGAGGAGTTGGGTAATCTCTTTTTATTTGGTTTAATAAACTTTCCTTTGCTTCATCAGTGTTTTGTATTTTTCAACTTTTACATTTAATCATTTTAAGTTAATTTATTTTGGTGCGGAAATTATTTGATCAATGTTTGAGCTTGGTAATGACTATCTTTTATCTATACTGGAGATTGAAAAGGTTCTCCTACTATTTTGACCAATACTCTCTGGTTGAAATTTTTATTACATCTACTGCTTTACTGGAAGTTCATTTAACAATAACTCCAACTCATTATTCCTTGTCTAAATTTGCATTTAAATTAATGTCATAAAATGGATTTATTTAATTTCATAGCAAAGATTTCATTTCATTTTATTCCCCGTCACCTTTCCCTTAATAAGCCTTAAATGCGTTTTATGTCTATGTTATATTTACTGAGTGCCCACTGGACTACTCGGTGTGATCATTTTGAGCCGTGTGTATAATATTTTAGGTCGATTTTACAGAAAAGAGAAACGAGGAAGCAGCCAAAAGACTCCTTCCTTATTTCTCGTTTCTTCTATATGGAATAATATTGACGTTACGACCCCTGCGTTCCGCACGCTGGGTCTTCACGGGTACATATCATTGGCGATCTTCCACGTACTTACACGAATCTGCACTGTGTATATTTTACTAACTTGTGATATGTGTTGGCTGTGGGCCGGAAAAATTTCGACAGTTTACTTTAGTTTATTAAATATATATAAAAATTTATGAATAATATAAATGTTTATTATCGTATTAAAGACAAAATACAAAATTACTTGACCAACAAATAAATTCATCAAAACATAAAATTGCATCTCTCATCACGCCGACGTCCAAGCAGAGCTCTACCGAGGTTGCGAGGATGTGACGTGGAGAGAGAGCTCCAAAATAAAAGCTATTTCTCACCTAAAAATTGTCTTCAAAATCGAGATTTTAAACAAAAATAGATTTTAAAACAGTTTCAAAATAATTTTTCGGTTTGAAAAATGGTGTTTATGGTTAAAACGGTTAAATTTAATGTGAAAATGAATCGGTATTTATACCTATTTTCTGTCCCTAACCTCGCGTGTTAAATTTGATGTAGTAAAACAAAATTCGACCTTGTTATTTTTCAATTTATTTTAATAATTTTTTATTTAGAATTTTTATTGAATTATTACTAATTCAAAATTTTTTTGATTTAAGTTTCATTTTCATGAACTGTTATTAATTTATCAATTTTTGTCGAATTTGTTAGGTTTTCGTGTTATATTTGTGTTTGTATCGTGCGGATCTTGTTGCGTTTTGTTATTATTTTAATTTATTTTTATGTTTATTATTTTATATTTAATTCTCTTTTTTCTCATATTTGATAGGGTTTAATTGATGTTTCAATAGGTTTATTTAAATTTGCATGTTATATTTGCGTGTGTGTTACCGATCCATTTAAACATTTTCCAAGGCCGTTTGTGTTCTGGCCCAACAATATACAACACCAACTAAACACTTTAAAATCTGAGAGAATATAAATAAATATAAAATTAAAAACATAAAAGTAAAATAAAATAAATACAAAATGCATCAAGAACCGCACGAAATCTACATACAAAATAACATAATAACAAGAAAATTTGACCGTAAAATGACCATTTATATAAAAGTAAAAATTAATGAATTAAATGAATAAAAATAAAATATTTTTGGCTGAATAAATTTAATTAAAAATGTTAAAAATAAATTACCAATTTAAATTAAGAAATTAATAAAAATTTAATTTAGATAACACAAATAATTTCAAGGTCGAATTTTGTTTAATCGCAATAAAATTAACACGCAAGGTTAAGGCCAAATTATAGGTATATATACTGATGTGTTTTGACAAATTTTCCGTCTTATTTTTCCGAGAAAAAATTTCATTCTTACTTACAGTCTTAGTTTTTCAGAAAATTAGTTGGTGTGTATAACTGGCTGAGAGCAGTGCATTCAGGCAATTAACACTGGTAAGTGTTTTGCCTGAACACGACCACTCTCGGCTAGTGAATGATTATTGATTCGATTTTTCAACTTGAATTTATGGAATGTGCACAATGATTTTACGAATGGTATTTATGAAATACTCACAATGCTTTTATGAATTGCCAATTGTCGTATTTGGGCGAAAGAATTTAACGTGGAAAATGTAATATGCTGAATAAATATTTTCAACCAACAACCGTTGTGCATCGAAGCTTTTATTTCAACTACTATGGTAAAATTTATTTATTCATTCATTTCTTTTTCGGCCCACAGCAACTCACGCACCACAAGAAAGCAAAATCGATATAACAATTCAGGCTGTGTAAGTGCGGTTCATCCGCCAATAGCCTGTGCCCGTGAAGGTTCCGGCGTGAATAACGCAGGGCCTAAACGTAAATATTATCCGTTATAGGGGAAATTGAGAGGAGGGGAAGCAGTGTTTTAGCTGCTTCTCCGCCACTTATTTATTGTAAATTCGACCTAAACTCTTTAACAACATTCGGCTCAAAATCACTAACACTGAGTAGTCCAGTGGGCACTCATCAAACATAACATGAACATACATATATCTTAAGGACAAAGAGAGGGAAAGGGTAGCGGGGAAAATTGCGAAATCGTTGCAACAGTCAAAATGAATAGCCATCGGAAAAAGATTAATCCGAACGAATAAAATCATGAAAAATAATGTTTTGAATAATATTTAAGAATTAAATAAATTATGTTGAATTGAGACGGAAAATAAGGGCGGAACGCTGCTCAAATTTTCCGAATCAATTAAAATATTTATCAAAAATAGTAAAGTAAAAGTAGAATGTTGTTCAATTGTTAGTATAATATCCTTATAAAACTGTAAATTAAGGCCGGTAAAAATAATGGTAAGGGTAACGGTACTTATAATAACAATGATAATAATTATAATAATATTAAATATAATGGTAATTATAGTAATAAGAATAATAATAAATGTAATGGTGGTAGCAATTAATAAAGGTAATACATATAATAGTAGCAATGATGATGCTAGTAATAATAATAGAGAACATCGTAGTTATAATAGGGATAAGGGTAAGAGATGTACTGTGTTTATTTAACATAACAAAGGGTTTACAGGCTATAAAAAATCATCAACACGGACAATAAATAAGTAGTGTTGGGCCAGAACACAAACGGCCTTGTAAATGTTTAAATGAATCAGTAATACACATCCAAATATAACATGCAGATTTAAATTCAAACCTATTAAAACACTAATTAAACCCACCAAAATGTGAGAGGAAAAACAATAAAATATAAAATAATAAACATAAAAATAAATTAAAATAATAACAAAAAGCAACAAGATCCGCACGATATAAATATAAACATAACACGAAAACCTAACAAATTCGACCGAAATTTGATAATTCAACAAAAATATGAAATTTCATAAAAATGAAATAAAAATCAAAGAATTTGAATTAAAAATAATTCAATAAAAATTTCAAAAGAAAAATTATCAAATAAAATTGCAAAATAATAAAAATTAAGATTAGAGTTTCATTTGAAAACTCTCTCCACGTCACATCCTCGCAACCTCGATAGCGCTCTGCTTGGATGTCGGCGTGGGGAGAGTGATATTTTTATGATATTTCGTTATGCTTGGAGCAAGTAATTGTTATGTTGTTTTTAATATTAATAAACTATTTATAATACATAAAATTATCTTCTTTAGTTATTTTATAATTTTCGAAATTTTTCCGGCCCACAGCCAAAGACACATTACAAGTTAGTAAAATCAACATATTATTCGGATTCGTGTAAGTGCGTGGAATATCGCCAATGATTCGTGCCCGTGAAGGTCCGGTGTGCGGAACGCAGGAGCTGGAACGTCAATATTATCCCGTATAGAAGAAAGGAGAGATAAGGAAGCGGTCTTTTGGCTACTTCCTTGTTTCTCAGTTTCTTTAAATTCGACCTAAATTATTTTATATACGGCTCAAAATCACCACACCGAGTAGTTCAGTGGGCACTCATTAATTGTAATATGAACACAAATGCGCCTAAGGCTAACGAAAGGGAAGGTAACGGGGAATATAAAATGAAATCGTTGTTATGAATTAAAAATCCAAGCTATTACTATGAATTTAATATAACCATAATTTATAAGCTATTAATATGAAGTTAAAGTAATCATAAATATGGAGTGGTTGCCTGGAGCGTATTAATAAGCTTTAGTAAGGAATGCGAATCTAAATGAATTATAGACTCAGGTAGTCATCATGAACTTAAACTATCCATGAATTCAAATGATTATTTTGCAAATAAAGCGACAGGGTAATCATTAAAAATTTTCATTAGTCTAGATAGTTGAAATCATTTGTGCAAATAAAAAATAAAAAAAGGAAATATGACGGCAGTACAAATTTTCACCTCAGGAACCCAAATCATTGCCGAGTGAGGTAGACTAAATTAACTATGCAATGTCGTAATAGGATTCAATAAGACAGCACGATTACTATAAACCACAGAAGTGAATATCTTAAATCAAATCGAAGTTTAAACACTATGGACGCTTAAAAAAATAATGAAAATTCGTAAAAATTCACAATAGCGACGAATAGATAGTAGGGACTTTATAGTTTACTAAAATAGTACCTAAAGTCAATTAAACTCGAGAAAATAGGGGATATATCGGACTAAAGCATACACTAAAATACCTTTAGAAAGTTTAACTCCTTAAAAATCATCAAAAGGCACACAGAGACGATAAATCAGAGCTCCGTCCATATTTTCGAATACCGCAGATTTTACCCCAAACGAACGTTCCAGCCAACCGCTCATTAAATGCATTCTTCTTGTTTATTAGACATAATGACTAACAATAAATCCAAAAAAGGTTTATTTAAATAAAATGAATCGAAAATATAATGTCGAATCTTATTATTCCATAACTAGTTCCAACGAATAATACTCTAGAAAAGCCAAATAAACAAGATCAATAGGTTAATAAAATAAAATTATACCGTTACTAATAAATCGAAAATTGCCCATTTAAATAAAATGAATCGAAAATATAATGGCGAATCTTATTAATCAACAACTGGTTCCAACGAATAATAGTCTAAAAAGGCCCAACAAGTAAAATCAATAAGTTAGTATAATAAAACTAATACCTACTATAAGTTTATAACGACCCACTAGTGGGAAGGGGATAGTTGTCGATATATATAAACTGCCAATTTGTCAGTGGTGTCTTGACCGATCGTTAATCGTGTTTTCCCCGCGCATATTCACTACAATTCTGGTAGCAATAGACAAAACCGATTTTGCACACAGCACACACCCTTGTTAAATGCCAGCAGTCGCGGTCTACTCCACACACTCACTGTATCAACTGTTCCTGTCTGACGACACGGTTGGACCCACACAATTAACCCACGAGAAATAGGGAAATCGAAATCGCTTATCGAGATCAGCTGTACAGCATCACCAACACCTCCTAGTAGGCGAGAACCAATCAATGTGTATACGACGCAGTGGACACACACACGTATTTTCGTATCGACACCCGATCTATATAGGGAAGAATCGACAGATCGAGACTCCTAGAACTTTTAGAACCCGATAAAATGAAATGCCAACTAAAACCCGTGGATAAAAACCCAACGACCGAAACACCCGATGAGGTCATGGGCAGGGACTTAGGATCCTGCGGTTCCGGTAATCTTTAATTTAGTTGTGTATTAATTTAATTTTGTTTATGACTTAACTTGTGATAAATGAAGGCCGATTTTGGGAGTTACGTAATGAGTAGTTTCATTAAGCATTTTGATTTTTAATGTCACAAATTAAGTAGCTTATTAAGGAATTTTGATTATTTAAGTTTCTATTTTTATTCAGTAACTATTTTATTAATTACTGCGCAATAAGTAAATCTCGTTTCATTCACTTTAACAAGTATATGCACCAGTTACAATTTTAACTCTACTCTTGGGAAAACACACTATTAAAAAGTCAATTTTATTTTTGAATAATAATGATTACACCCGGAGGTTTCCAAAATTCTGGCAATTTTCATTTCAACTGAGACATAATCGTTTTGATCTTCTTACATAACCAACCACCCGCTAACATTTATTTTCCCACTAAAAATTAAAATAGAATAATTTAAGTGGTTTTAAACTAATGAAGATTTACTTATATTTATTTTGGGTTTAGTTTAATTTAAGGTATGTCCATTAATGTCCATTAAGTGATTTTTAACGTAAGGTATTATTTTGATATCCATCCATCGATTTTGACTTAGTGTGATTTAATATGTTATTTTTTAATTGATTTTTGATTTTAGTTTGATTTAATATATATTATATCCCTTAATTAATTTCGATTTAGTTTGATTTGATGTACTTATTTTAATGTCCACTAGTTGATTTTTGATTAATTTAACGGAATGATAAATAACATTTAAACGCCCTTTAATATTTTGGATAAATCATTATTTGGGTTAAAATTCCTTTTCCCCTTTTCTTGTTATTGTGTTTATCGTTTTGTTTAATTCGGTGAATCTTAAAGGTGATACTTTTCGATCTAATTTCAATGGATAAACGCTGATTGCTAATCTTGATTTTTCGCGTTCATGAATTTTTGGGTATTTCCACGAATGTTGACGAATATTTTGTTTTTGAACATTGTTCGTCACAGAGGGATGAATTTCCAAACGATTACCTATTAAGTTCCCCGTAAAAACCTAAAGGGGATAGCTAAAAAGGAACCTAACAAAGAAATAAGATATGGTATAATCTAACTACCTTTAATCAGAATCCCCGTAAAATGGGGTGAATCTTTAAATGAGTTAGGAGTAGCAAATTCCACTGCCTAGGAGACACAAAAAAATAATTGACTACTTTAAACAAAATAATTTTTTGAATATATTTTTTTTAAAATAATATTGGTTTAAATAAAAATATATCCAATACCCCCTGCAATTAACAGTCAACTCCAGTTTATTCCAGTTTAAACGGTATTTAGTTCACACCCATAACGTTAACTAGGTACCTTAAATTAGATTTCAAGTAAGAAGACCCGACAGACGGATTATCGACCGTATCAAACTTCGCTTACCCATAGACTATCCCAAGAGTGTTTTAACCATTTTTCTAAATAGTCGGAGATTTTATTAATGTGATCAAATTATAGACATGTCAGAACGTTTCGTGTTCGTGTCCCCGCACATTGCCAACCATTGGAGGCAAGCCTGGCGCCAAATCGGGCGAGCGAGAGGCTACGAGGAACCCCAACCAAGAGGACCCCGACAGAACATCGTGCATTTGCAAGGATTGAACGAGAGACCATCGTTGCTAAATGGACAAGGTGGCGATCAGTATCCAGCCCAGGAAATTCGGGATCATGCCCGTTGCCTCCTAACACGCCTTGAGGAACATCAACGGCAGGTCGATTTACAGGTGGTCAGGGCCAGACAATACCTGGCCAATGTAGAAGACGACATCGCGGCCGGAAGGATCGCGGATCTCTATAACGACCCATGCCGCCCAGCCCCAGACCTGTACGTAATACGAGACGGCCCGTCTTCGTATACCCTGGCTACACAGCGGAGGAAGGGGTGAAAAAATTCTTCGAAGAGCCCTGACCTCACTGATCTATGGATTACAGACCTGCTAGTTTTGTTATAGACATTTTTATATAATAGATGATTGTTATTTGAGATTTGTTTAATTTTTCTTGTTTGTTTCCTAGTATAATTTTGTAACTTATGTTTAAATTAAATATACGCTTGGAACTTTTAGATTTGTTAATAAAAAGTTTTAATGTTCATTATTCACAGAAATGGAACCCTTAAAAATATTACGGACAGAACTGGCTCGCGCCCAACAAACCAATAAAACCCGTTATGACCAGATCATCCAGTTGACTCGTGAGATCCAACAAACAAAAGCCACCTGGGTGGATCCGAAGAAGATCAAATCGATGCATCAAAGACTCACCGTGGCCCAAAAGGGATGGGCAGACGAAAAACAGTTGAACCAGAACCTCCGAACGCAGATACGGGGGTTGGAAGTTGCACTATCTGCCTGTCAAGAGGGGGCAGCCATAACTTATCCCCTCGTCTTTGCCCCGGCTCAATTAGCCCATCGTGAGTCGGTGGCAACTCCAACAACCACAACAACAGCAATAACGAACAGTTATCGGCCTGGACGAAAAGAGCGGGCTAGACGTCGAGCCACTCGATTATTAAATAAGACCTGACGGAATTATAGAATGTGTTTATTTTGTAAATTAAACAGGTTTATGTTGTAAATTATATCTTTCTTGTTAGTTAAAACGATATCTACGAACATTTGATAAGAATATTTAATAAATATCTATAACCCCGCAACCAACACCCAAAAACGCATTATTACGAAATGCAGCCGCTTGTTTTGTTTCTAAAATATCATTGTCGGATTCCTATGAACTCCAACAATACAACCTACGATACAGGGGACCAATAATCTAAAGCGAGTACAAGTCTTTTAACGACAGCTCGTTGGACCCAGTGATCGTCCGGGCAATTACAGCATTAGTAATAACGCTCACTTTTGCGGACGATCTACCCACTCGAACACAGTTCCAACGTTGCCTAGCAACGGGTGCCGAGTGGTAGCAAAAAAATATTTATATGGCGTTACCTGGGTAACCACAGAGAGATTAAAACAACAACAGCACCCAGAAACCCACCAGTAGGACTAAGCGAATGGACATAATGATAAATGATATGATAGTATAGGTTAACATTTGAAGGAGATAGAAGGATAATGGGACTTAAAAATCGAAATCGAGCACATGCCTACTATTGGCAGCTCGTTGGACCCATGGATCGTTCGGTCAATTATAGCATTAGCAATAGCGCTCACTTTTTGCGGACGATCTACCCACTCGAACACAGTTCCAACGTTGCTTAGCAACTGGTGCCGAGTGGCAAGCGAAAAACATTTGTATGGGGTTGTCTGGGTAACAACCATATAGTTTCAAATTACCGAAACCCAGAACCCACTTGTCTAAGGGTAACTTAAGGGTAACTACTTCCCACCCAGCGCCTGCATAAGAGATTTTACCGCTAGTCACCCGTCAAAATTGACGTTGGTACTGTGAACTAGTGGGTGGAAGGTTAGCAAAAGGTGAGCTCCTCTACAAGAACTGCTAATGCCCTAACCCTCCTTGGGTTCACGAGCTGTCGTAGAAGACTTCATGCTCTAACTCTATCGTCCCAGTCTCAACTATTTATCTGCTTTAATGTTTTAGATATTCGACACAACAATTTAACCATCATAACATTTCAATGTTCAACTGTTTTAAAAATTATTTTAAATACTAAGATTAAAATGAAAACCAATATAATGATTATTTAAATTTTTCGACAAGTACAACATTAAAAAGACTATCACAATGTCAAGACTATTGAACGCGCGGTATTCAGAAACCGTTCGCGTCAAGAATGTGTCCGATCAGGCGAGCTTTGTGGAGCTTGAACAACCTCTCACGCTCCTTCTTGCTAGGCCGATTCCTCTTCCTATTTCGTTTCGGCACTTCTTCTAGCGTGCGTGAGGGCCCTGGAGTGAGGATCTTCACTCCAATATCCTTCCCCATTACGTTCCTAATTACTATGGCTTCTTGTTCGGCCGATAGTGTAGCGCCACTCTGTACTAATCGTGTGCGGATTTCGTCCTTTAACTTTAATTCTCCAATCTCCTTCTCTAGCACCCGGGCCTTCTCTTCTGCCTGCCGCAGGGCTTCATCTTTTTGAACCAGTTTGGCCTTCAAGCTTTCTATTTCAGTCCTAAACTTAACCACTGTTTCTGGACGAAGCCAGGTCTGCTTCATGTGGCGACATTTTCGAACCATGGCCTCCGCTCTCTGACTTTGATTTAATGCCTCCCGATGGTATTCGGCAATATCTCTTCGGAATTTCTCTATTAGTCTTCTATTTGACTCCACTAAAACAAAATGAATTTAATATCTCTAACTCTATGAACAATTGGTTATGAAATTTTAAATTATGAGTAACACAATTCAAACATCTAATATATTTCTACGGCGACACTCTCCTTAGGGGTGGAATTATACTCTCTGGATGGGGGAAGGGAGGAAGCACGTGCATTTTATTTGTCCTATAAGTTCAGGGAGAGTATCCACAACAGTGCTCATACACGTGGCACCTATTCCACCCAGTCTCCAGAAAAATGACAAAGCTTGCCAACCTGAAAGCCTGCTCATAATGTGGACCGATAAACGCGGTGACGGAATGACCCATAGTGTCACCCAAATCAGGTCACCGCTTCGACAATGCAAGAAGCGAAAATACTTTCCAACCGACATTGATGAATGAATCAGATCTATCATTTTTCTGTAGAAAAATAAATGTTTTCTTCTAATGATTTTTTCTGACTCATTGTTTGTTGATTTAATGTTCTAAGAATAATAGTGGCTATGGATGTAGCTATTGGATGACTGGGCATGCTTGTGAAATTGAGTTATCACACATTTTTATCAATCTAGTTTTCGAAGCGTGTGCAAGAAGTACGTTGATAGCATGTTAATCATGAATGAGACGCCCGAAATAATGCTCTTGAGTAGGAAGGTCTGGGAAGAAAGTCAGAACTTAAAGTGTTTTCGATCGAAGAGAAATCATTTTAAATTAAATTAGAGCGGATTAAAACAAGTAAATTCCATCCAGTACACCAACACAAATTTAATATTATAATTTGAATTTTATTGTTATTATTTTTTCATATTAATTTTCTCACAAATTTAATATTATAATTCTCACAACTTTATTATTATTATTATTAATATTATTATTATAAATAATATTGATACTAACTATTTTTCATCTCTAAGCCATTTAAATATTTACAATTATTATTTTTATATAATTAAAACAAAATCATCAACAACAAAACTTTTATTAAATAAAAATAATTCTACTAAAGTAATATTGTCACAGAGATTTATTCAAAACCCATTGTACTTATCACCGATATTCGGGTTCCATCTCCTTTAACATTCTATTTAATTCTATGTCCCATAAAAATTCATCGATAACATTAAATATCCATATTTAAATGTAATTAAAGACCAAGTTGGGGATCATAGCTACTGGCTCGACCCTGATTATTTCATGTAGTTTCTGATAGTAGAAATCGAGACGTTCTTTAAAAACAGCAAAATAATCATCTGAAAAAGTAATAATAATAATAAATATTTACCGCGGTGTTCGAATTCATTAATAATTTGAACTGCACTCGTAATTGCGGACATTATACTGATTATAATAGAAATATCAATTAGTGTTATATTTACTTTAACCAATGACAATTTAAACACACAAACACACTTATAGTTATATATAATAAATATTAATTTAGAGAGATAATTAAAGAAATTTTAATAATAATAATAATTGCTAGTTATTGTAAAGTGGCTAGGTCAATTGTTGGAAGTTCTGGGTACTGATGTGCAACAAGAATGCTTGATGATGAGTCTAACCAACACCCACATAAGAGATAACTGCTAGCTACCTGTTTAAAACGACGTTGGTACTGTGTGCTAGTGGGTGAATATTAGCAAAGGGTGAGCCTCTTTACAAAGACTGCCAATGTCCTCATATTTTAATTTTAGGTCCATGAGCTGTCATAGAAGACTTCGCGCTCTATTTTTACCTGTCCCACCTCTTGTTTCGCATCTTGATATGTTACTTCAATTAAGTCACAAAGAAGATTTATAGATGTAATGCTCGTGATATTTATATTATTTTCACCAGAACAAGTTGTGGAATATTCTGGTTTTGTAAATCAAGAAAATCCTTTAATTTAGCTATGAATAAAAAAGAATATTCCTCTTTGATTTTTATAAAAACTTTAGTTGTAGGTAAATCAACTTTGAATTCAATTGGACTTTCTTCTTTATCTTTTATCTTGAATTTCTTTTTAATTAATTTCGTCATTGTTGTAAATAAAATATCAAGGTTATATGCTCCAGGAGTTTATTTCATTAAAACAATAAATTTATCAGATCCTTTAACTCCAAATTCATTATTTAGAGATGCTATATTAAAAATAATGTTGTAGACGGAAAAACCAAACAAACCCCATTTCATAATTATATTCTAAATTTAATTCAAGAGAAATAGAAAATGATTTTGTGAAGTTATAGATGGTGAAATTAAATCTTAAATATGTCGAATACTTTGTCGACAGAATATTTGCAAGTTTTTCTAATTATTGTTCCATTTCTTATTAGAAAACATTAATCATCTTACCACTTTTCAATTTGATTTGAACTTGTTTTTCAACTAAAATAACACAATAACATTTCCCTTTGAATTCATTATGTTTTTTAATGTCTATTGTAATATTCACACAATTAACTGCTAATTTCTCATCTTGATCAGAAACATCAAAACAAAATATCGAATAAAAATTCTTAAAATCTATCATTGGTAATTGCGGATGAACTCCGAAATCTTTACATACCTTGGTGTATGCAGCATATTTGGTAATTATCTTTAACTCTGAATGTCATTGGATCTAAAGGAAAAAATGTTGTATTTAATTAAACACGTAGTGATTTAAGTTCCTTTCCATCCCCTAAAGTATGAATGAATTTCGAATTATTAGTCAACATATCGATTTTTTCATCTTTGAATCTAATAAAAATATATTGAGGTCGAGAATTCAAAACTGTTGGTTTCCAACTAAATTTTGTTTCTAGTAGGATTTCAATACTTGTTGATATTCTTTGAAGGTAATTCATATCTATTGGTTTATCTTCATTCATTCTATCCATTATACTCGATTCTAATCTTAGATTACAAGTAATTGATTTAACTAAAAGTGAAAGTGCTTCAAGCTCAACTTTGATTTTTGATTGATCAGCAAATTTCGTTCTATAAATACATGATTTGAAATCATTGTTTTTTGTTAATGAAAGCTCAAAAGGAACCATGCACAACACTCGGTTATAATTATGTAAAAATCCAAAAATACTTTTAAAAGGATATGATCCTTCAAAACCTTTTAGATATAAATTTTGTCAAATTTTATATCCCACATCACAAGCACCATCAGGAACCCAACCACTTATTTCTCCAAATTGATTCTTGAAATCAGAAATCTGTCATTACAAAGTTTAATAATGATGAAATTGGACTTTCAATTATCTCTACTTCTGAAGGACCTATTTTTATAGCAATATCATTAAGGAGATTAAAGAACCAATTATGTTCCACTGCAGAATTATCAGCTTCAATTGCAGCAACATTCCCTGCGGCAACAACACCTACTTGGTATCCTGAAATTTTTACTTTATAATATATTTCTGCATTACAAATATCCAAAGGATTTGATGATTGATTTATATTGAAATATATTTTCCCTATATTATTAACAGCTTGAGCACTCGCAGTTGATGGAAAGACTTCAAGAATATCTCTCTTTCAAATATCATGATTAAAATTAATATGTTTATTGAAATTAAATGATGTCATTTATTTCATGTTTTTTAATAATATTTCTTGCGAATTTTATAATATTTTTCTTGAGTTATCAATTTCAAATCTAAAAGTTTATTCAAAATAGAATTAGCTTGATTCCATGTATTATTATGTCCTGCTTTTTTAGCAGCTAATAATTTTGTTAGGAATTCAAATAATACAACTGGATTTTCAGGTAAATATCCAGATCCTAATTTTTCAGATATTCCAGAGTCTGAATATTTTCCTTTTAGAATTACATCTCGAGATATATATTTTAATTCTTTATAATAATCAAGTTGTGGAATTATAACATTAGACATTAATTCCAAAAAATATTTTTACATCACTCATATCCACAATTAAATTTTCTTTTCTAAATTCCTCCTTAACTTTTCCAACCCCGAAAGCATTACCTTCAATACATATTTTAATATTCTTCGTTATTTCATATATATTAGAAGTTGTTGGATTAAACATATAAAACTTGTTGTCTTCACATGTAATAATAAATATAACATCACCAACAGTAATTTCCTTCCAATTTTATCTCCTTCAAGAATAAAAATTTCAGCTAGGATTGGTTTGCTTTTTTATACTATATGCGTTTCTATTTAAATTCAATGCGAAACTTTGTATTTTAGCAGTAAGAGGATTAGTGGAATCTAATAATTGTCTTTGATTCACCAAGAAACTGAATACCTTATTCTTGGATATAATATTTTCATTCCATAATTCATTTGCTTTTTCTAATTTTTTTCAAATATTTCAAATGATTAATGAGGATCGGAAACAATGACTTTGGAATATTGATCCATTTTTATTAATTTATGTTTAAGTGTATTTCTTTTTTATCTGAATTCAAAGAAATATAATTATATCGATTACTCCAATGTTTCTTGTAATGATTAAAATCTTATTTATCTATAACATTTTAGAATTGATCATTGTAAATATTATCTTGATCTTTTTTATTCAATTCAAAAAAACAAAGAAATTAGAATTTCTACGAATTGATCGTCTATCAAGCTCATAATAATTTTGTGATAAATAAATACAACAACAATTCGTATGTCTTCCTCTTGTAAAGTAAGACTCCATGATTTCTGGTTTTTATCATTACCACAATCATCAAATACGATTAAATTCTTTTGGGATTAATTAAGATTGTTGGGCCAGAACACAAACGGCCTTGTAAAGTGTTTAAATGAATCGGTAATACACACGCAAACATAACATGCAGATTTAAACTCAAACCTATTAAAACACCAATTAACCCTACTAAAATGCGAGAAAGAGAACAATTAAATATAAAATTTTAAAACACAAAAATAAATTAAATAATAACAAAGTGCAACAAGATCCGCACGAAATAAACATAAACATAACTCGAAAACCTAACAATTTGACCGAAATTTGACAATTTATCAAAAATGCGAAATTTCATTAAAAATGGAATAAAAATCAAAGAATTTGAATTAGAAATAATTCAATTAAAAATTCAAAAGAAAAATTGTCAAATTAAATTACAAAATAATAAAATTAAGAATAGAATATTCTAGAAAATCACAAGGTCAAATTTTGTTTTACTAAATCAAAAAGAACACGCAAGGTTAGGGTCGTACAATAGGTATATATACCGATTCATTTTTACACAATTTTAATCGGTTTAACCTGAATCAGTTTTACAAAATTTGAAATCAGTTTTAATCTGAACCAATTTTCGTTTTTAAACTCGTCTAACCAGTGAAGATCTTGAAATTTGATGTGAGTGAGAGATTGTTCGACAGTCTCTCCACGTCGTATCCCTGCAACCTCGAATGAGCTCTGATTGGATAACGGCGTGGGGAGAGGTAGTTATGATATATGATGTATGAATATGCTAAACGACAATTATGAGACATGGTATATGGCGAAAATATATGTATATTTTAAATGAATAGACTTTTCTGTCGAAACTTTTCCAGCCCACAGCCGAAACATATCACAAGTCAGTAAAATCAAATATACAATCGAAATCGTGTAAGTGCATGTATTATCGCCAATGATTCGTGCCCGTGAAGGCTCCGGCGTGAGAACGCAGGAGCTGAAACGTCAATATCATTCCATATAGGGGAAAAGGGTGAAGGGGAAATGGTCTTTTGGCTATTTCGTCGTCATTCATTTCCCATAAACTCGACCTAATTTATCTCACACACGGCTAAAAATCAAAACACCGACTAGTCCAGTGGGCACTCGTAATTTATAATATAAACACAATAGCGACTAGGATCAACTAAGGGTCGTGGGTACAGGGGAGATGAGAGAAAAATTGATAAAAATTGTTGCTATGACTTCTAAAAATTCGAGAATTCTAATCTGACGTAACTAAATTATATGAACGCAGTAAAAAATCTAAACTGATATGACTTTGTTAAAAAATTAGAAAATGAACCGAATAAATTAACCAAGAGCAAAAACCTAATCTGACGTAAAATGAATTATACGAACGCCGTTTCTGATGCGATTTATAAAGATTTAAAATAATCCGATAATTTAACTAAAGGCTCTAAAGATTTTAACCTAAATCATCACAAAATTTCGAATAATTATCCTAACTGCCATAGCCAGGATTAGCCATTGAGTGATCAACCCGCATCGTCACACTAAAAATCAGACTATAAATTAATAAAAATCAAAAACTGCGATCGTTTACGACCAAAATTTATTCATGCTAACTTCTAAATAAAAGCTAAACAAAGTCACAAGTAAAGTTTAGATTTTAAGACCAACAGTGGAAAGTCGCACGCAACAATAAATTAACGCCAAAGTTTTATTCACAAATGTCCCATAGAATCCATAATAAGTCACAACGACTGAGGCAGTAGATCGACCCATTAGGGAGAATCGGCCGTCGATCTCGTACAGCTTGATAACGAATAATTCCGCAAGAATAACATGAGGCTACATTGAGATTCTCGAATCTTTTTCAAATACAGAGACCATTGAATAAAAGTAGCAGATAGTGACACGATCTTAATTCCAATTGCCGTTGAAGTCAAATCGTCCTAGCGCTGTTATGTTATCTGAATCCTTAGAGCGAAAGAAAATAATCCAACCAAATATCATAGTAGGCACCTTGAAGAGACATAAATGAAGTGATAAAATTTTCTCGTTTATAAACTAAGAGGGAAAAATTAAAATAGAATAATAACAATATTAAACCTACCATCGTTTGAAGCATAGAATCGATTTCCCAGTAGTGCTACTTTGAAAAATTATCGATCGCCTTGTGAATGTCGTCAATTTTATTTGATTTAAGGTCAGCTGCCGAACGCACTGTCGAGAAATCTGAGTGCCGGAATTTCATGAATCGAAATCACAAAATAAAATACCATAAATTCCCTCACGGGGAAAGACATTGTGACTTGACATTTGGGAAACATTGATTATATGAAACACCTAAGTAGTTCTCTCACTATCATCAAGTAGGCACACCAACGAATGACACTGACCAAGAATGGATAGGCACACACAGTAGCTGTTTACACACTCGCCTGCAAATAAATACGAGATACAGTCACTCCATAGGTCAGACAAGAAAATTTCTGATGGCACGAAATTCAGTACGAGACAATACAATTCCCGAGGAATCGAGGAACAGGGAGAAGGACCACGCAACAGGTAAATTCATCATCATAAACCCATTTAATTAACTCTTATAATTCCGAGACTTAGTCGTACTACTCAGCCCACCATTAACAGCTCACGATAGGAACCAGGTCAGGAAGTACTCAATCATATTAAATTTTGATCGGTATAAGCCATGCTTGTGAAAATCATCCAACTAAACGAACGTTAAGTCGAACGCCAAAATTAAACTAACCCGCTAATATAGTCCAGAAGATCACACTCAAGGCGTTGTTTTAATCAAATGGGTGGATTTGCCTTACCCAGTTCGTCAATATTAGCATCAGCGAAGGAAAGCATGGAGGTTTAACAGTTACCATGAAGTCCAAAAAACTTTAATGACAGTCATGAATCGAGATCACTCGAGCTTTAATAGAATCGATGTTAAATAGTTAGTTGCGTCCTCGTTATGGTAGTTTTACTCAGTACGCATGCGTTTAATTTTTATAAAGTAGCCGTAGATATTCTTAATTCAGGATTTTAGGTGATACGAAAAGTAAATTAAATCTTTAACTCATGGGCATTTTAAACTTATGTAAAAATGTTTTTTTACTTTAGAAAATATTATAGGTATTTTATAAGAAGAAAAAATATTATTCATTATAAGTGTTGTTTATTTAAAAAAGGGGGAACTGATTCTTACTGCACGAATTAGAAGAATTTTCGTTGGGAACAGTTAAAACTTTAGTCACATGGAAATGATATTGTAACTCCGAAATAGTTCATAATGTTAAATTAAGGTAAATAAAAATCGCGGATACAAATTATGGCCGAATCGTTAATATATCCAACGTCTAAACTCACTCATATAGTGATTATACCGAAGTTGACCGCCTCGAGTTACAGTTCTGATTAAAATCCTCGAATCTAGTTTAATTCTCAATCGAATAACGACGGACTCATGCATTGATTACAGTAAATGCCCTCTAGGGAATAGAGTATCATCCCCAGACTAAACTTTCACTAACCCACTTTACAATAACCACATAGATAGAGCAAGCGCAGAACTAACAAGGTAAAGATCATTAGAAAATTTCCCAATAAGGACTAATAAATCAATTTCAGAATCGCATCCGCCGACGATAATAATTTTATGAAATGCAGGAGTCAGACCTTAGACCATCCCAAGGTGTATCATTTTGAAATCAAAAAATCAAAGTTAATTAGACAACTCAAACAATTGCCCGGTTGGATTCCTTAGGAGGTAACTCACGGATTTGGTATTACCAATCGAATAATTTATCTAGAAATAAATGAAAAATCGAAAATGATTAACGTTGAATATCATTAGATGTATATGAATAAATGTTTTATCCTATATAGATATGATAACATATAATGAGGTGCGATATATTAATAAAATACCTTATATTCTATGAATACAGTAACTGGAACTCACTAAAAGGGGGTAGATCTTGACGGGGGTAATACGGTTATTTAAATTTTTAATAATAATATTTTGGTATTAATTTTATATTGCATGCCTTATCAATTCTGATCCACAAGTGTTAACAGGAAATTACGCCACTTATTCACCCTTTATATTATATACGATAACAATTCAAATCTTCCCTGCGACTAACTTTGAACCTGCACGTTTACCGTCGTAGGACACTCTCGACTAAACTACCTTATCTTGCAAAAAGAAATGTATAGACCTCCTTAACCGACCACTCAATAACTGGATAGATGCGTCCCGCGTCATCGCTCGTTTTCCTGCGCACTTAGCAGCCAGGTGTAGACAGGCGATGTGGGACGCGGGGTTTTCGATATCCCCCGTACGAGAAACGAGATTTGGAGATCAAGGGAGTTTGGACGACGTAGAACTCCTTTAAGTGGTCATAAAACGCGAGTCTGGCCGAAATCCTGCCAGAGAGATCCGCGGCCAAGCCGAATTTCTGTTAGGGTGACTGAAGGCCCATCAGAAGGAAACCGAGCGACAGATCATCCAATCCAGACGTTACTTGGCCCAAGTAAATAGGGACATTGAGGAGGGTAGAATTCCCAGCACAGATGGGTACGCCCCGAGCTGCAACGTTTCTTTCGAGCTCGATGACCCAAGCCTTCGCAACCGGTTGGAGCCAATGAATGTGGTACTCCCGCGGAGGGTCCTCCCTCGAGAGCTAAGGAACGTAGAGTAACCATCGGAGAGCCGTCAGGACCATACCTACGCGCGGAGTCGAAAAGGTCGAAGATATGGGAATGAAAATCCTCGTTTTAACTAGCATTGACCTACATAATTTGTGTGATATAGTGAATAAAATCTTAGCAACGACTTCTTAATGTGTAATGCCAACAAATTTTACCATTAAAGTAAAAAAAAGTATGTGTCAATTTTTTGTAAAGTACAGTGCCAATAAGTTTACCATTAAAGTGAGAAATGCGTTAATAATCAATCTCACAGAGACGCCGCCATACGGGTGGGTACGGCTAATAACCCTAACTTTGTATATATAATTAAATTGATTGAATAATTGATATTTAGACATGAGTAAACCTCGTGCTTCGAAGCAAGAGCTCTACCGAGTCCATGTGACGAACCGGAACTTGCTACAACAAATATCCCAGCTAAATCAAGAGATTCAACAGATTAAGGCCACCTGGATTGAACCAGGGAGGGCCAAGAAAATTTATCAGAAGATGGTGACGGCGCAGCGGGGGTGGGCTGATGAGAAACAGCTCACCCAGGCACAAAAGATCCAGATACGCGGCCTTGAGGTAGCGTTATCGGATTGCCAGGAAGGCAGCGCAGTAACCTACCCCCTCGTCTTCGTACCGGCTCAACTGGCCTACCGCGAGGCGACATCCACTACAGCACCGGCGACCAAAATTACCAAACATCGACCAGGAAAAGCGGAACGTGTAAGACGCCGAGCCGCAAAAGCTGCCGGGCGACAGTAATGGTAGTGTGATAGTAGTTAATAAACGTTTGACTTATATTGTCTTCAACTATTTCTCGACACTTGACTTCAATAACATAGAAAAAGGGGTAAAAACACTCATGAATAACTCGGTGAGAAGGGTGGAAAAGAAAGCAGACTTATGCGATAAATCAGGGACCTGCTAGTTTTAAATCGAGCACAGGCTTTCTATCGGCAGCTCATTGAACCCAGGGATCGTCCGGTCAATTATAGCATTAGTAATAACGCTCACTTTTTGCGGATGATCAACCCACTCGAACACAGTTCCAACGTTGCCTAGCAATGGGTGCCGAGTGTCAAGCGAACGAATATTTGTGTGGGGTTGTCTGGGTAACAACCATATAGTTTCAAATTACCGAAACCCAGAACCCACCAAGATATTCACATGGAATTATATCTGAGAATTTATTACTCATTGTTATATTTATTTCATTTTTAGTATCATGAGGAAAACATTCACATAAATCCGAAAGTGATATATGTTCAGGGATTTTTTCTTGATTCTTGAAAATGTTAATTATGGTTTCATTACCTAAATGATTTTTAAATTCATGATATACTAATTGAAATTCTGATTGATGAATTGTTTTACTGAATATAATAAGATTATTATAATCTAAATAATTTGGATACAATAACATTTTCAATAACAACAAACTTTTCCCACATCAAATGATCCAATAATCAACATTCAAAATGATCTTGGAAGAATAGGATTATGATTGACTTTTGTTAGATTATTATTACAAATAGGACGAATATTATCCATTTTTCTCATAAAGATTTAAGAATATTCCATTACAAGATTTTTCAATAAAGTTTCCTCATCAGTTTCAAATGATCATTCATTTCAGGAGAAACACTTCGTAAATATTTCGTAAGAGCTTTTGATTGAAATTTATCCAAACTTGAAACTGTTTTTGATTTAATGAATTCAGTTTCTGCTTTTACTTTCTCTTTTTCTTGATCTAGTTTTTGAGCTTCATTTGCATTTTTAATTGTAGTTGAAATTTCAGCAGAAGCTCCTGCAGCTGCAGATAATCCTCCGAAAATTAATGGTAATAATGCAGTTAAAGAAAGAATTCTTCCTTATTTAGATTCTTAATCTTTTATTTGTTTTATTTTTTCTTTTGTAACGAATACTTTCTTATCTTTATATTTAACAGCTTTGGTTTATTTGAATCAATAATAGATTTTAATTTTATTTGAAAATCTTCATCTTCATTTACCATTTTTAAATATTAGAAAATGGTCATTGAATTTGAATTCAAAAATAAAGAAATTTTGTGGGAATGGAATTTTTCTTTATCCGAAAGGTCGGAAAGTATACCATAATAGCGGTTATTACGATAGTGATGAGTATGAAGGAGAAGGAGTAGTTGATACTTTATTGAATAAAAACTAGAGGATGATAGGAGTTTATTTATAAGAGCTATAAATACAAAACCTATTAACTAAAAACTAGTTTTCTGTAATTCTCTTTGGTACATTCGTATTAAGATTTCGTATCCTTTTAAATCATATATCTTGTAGGTAATAGATTTAGTATCATAGATGTTTTTTATTACAAAGATTTCTTTACTCCATGAATGTGTTATTCCTTTTTCAAACTTGTTTTTGTATTTGAATATTCTTACTCGATCTCCAATATTAAATTTTTGTTTTTCAATTAAATTATCATTTGCATTATTATTTTCATTTATAATTTCTCTAATTGAATCTAGATCATTACTTGCTTCTGCCGGAGTGATTTTTATCGTTCGGTGGATTTTATTATTATAAAAATAAACTAAATCATCTAGGACATCAATCCAAATTCTATTTCATCTTTCTATAAATTTTTTGTACATTAGGTTTTTAAGTGTTCTGTTGAATCGTTCGATAATAGGATTATGTGATGGACCTTGTGTTCTTCCATCTGATTGATTGGATGTCAAATAGATTTTTATATCATTTTCATCTAAAAACTTCTGGAATAACTTATTATAGAATTCTTTACCATTATCAACATATAATTTATTAGGGATTCTGTTCGGATTTGATTCAAATAAAGTATGGGAAGCCTATTTAATTGTTTCACAGTTTTTATTTAATAATGGAATAGCCCAAACATATCTAGTATATAAATCTATAATAGTCAAAATATATCTAAAGTTTTTAGTATTTTTAGAATTAACAATTTCAATTAAATCTACCGACCAAATATCATCTTTATCAAAGACTTTGACTTTTAAATATTTTTTATTATTTCGATATTCTTTATGTAGTTCATTTGCTACAGTAGTATTTTGAGGTATTTCGCCACCTAACAGAATCTTCGCTTTCATTGCTCCTTTTGCAATAGCTCTTGAAAAATTTTCTCAAAATGTTGATGATGATATTTCATTCAAATCTTAAATTAAATCAATGACTGCTTTTTGTCTTTCTCTTATTCCTTCTTGACAGTATGCAATGTCAAGTTTTAAAGCAGTTTCATCAACTCGATTTATAGGTTCTTTTCCAGGTCTAGGATTATCATTTTCATCAAGTCGAATATCAAGTCGTGTTCCTGGCGGAACATCTCTCAAGTTTCCAAGAGAGCCGGACTATATCTTAAGGAATCATTAAAGCTGATTAGACTTTTAATCCCCACCAACATTTAGTCTCTGAACAATCTCCATATTCTAATCATAACGAACTTAGGAGACGTGCTACGGAGTTTCCATATATTCTTCATCGCTTTTACCATTGAGATCATCCATTTCTTTTAAAATTATTTTATTTCATTTCGATAAATTCTTTTCTGCTCTTAAAGGTCTTAAATTTATCCAATTAAAACATCTTCTTACTTGTTCTTCATCTTCAAAACTAAAACTAGAAACTGGTAATGTGTGATCTACATTCCAATAAGAACCTTGATTTTCTCAAGTCATTCCATCATAAAATTGAAATTCAATCCATTGATAAAAATAATCTATTGGACATCCTAAATATTTCATTAGTGTTTGACTTTCTTTATTTTGTATTAATGGTCTTCTAATACCCCCACGTAAATGATTAGTTAATTTAACTTTTGGATTTTCATTATATCTTTTGTTAGAGTACTCATTAATTTTATATTTATTATTTTGTGTATAACATTTCTGGTATTGTAATATTTTCTGTTTATTATTTGGATAATACCTTGGATGATGAATTTCCTTAGCATATTTTAGTTCACATTCTTTACACTCTGAACTATAAACATAATAATCTTTTTTTAATCTATTCCTAAATTCGTTTATTTCTTTTCGATTTTACAAGTTGTACATGTTTTTCTTGACAAATTAGTTTCAAAATTTCTTGTTCCTAATAAACGTTTCTCCTTATATTTTTGTTTTCTTATCTTATTTTCTATTTTTCCACATTCTTTACAAACACTAATAAAACAATATGTTTATTTACGCTTGATTGTTTTGAAAGATTTATTTAATTTTTCAATTTACATTTAGTGCATGTTTTCAAAGACATTTTTATTGAACATTATTTTATTATGAATTTAGTAAACACTATAATGTTCTTTTTTTAAATACTATTGACCAACATACTGAAATCTTAGAAGATGATGTTCTCCAGGATATTTAGACCATAGACAATCAGGTAATTTAGAACATAATTGTTGTAAATCTGCTCCTTTTTTAGATTTCTTAAATGTTTTTTAGTTTTAACATTTCTATATATACCATGTGGATGAAAATATCGATTACATGCTTCGCAATAACTATTTAATTTCATATTCAATTTTTATTAAATATTTTTCATTATCTTAATTTATTTTGATTAAAGTTATTTAATTCAAATTCATTCGATTCATTCCATTTCCTCGACTAGTTTCATTACACCAAGTGAAGTTGAGATAAATCACCTATAATATAAAAAAAAATCAATAAATTTATAGTATATAAACACACCAACTCACCTTGAGCTTGCTTGTAAAATAGTCAATGAGACAAACCCTACACTATAGAAACAGAAAAAGTGACAGAGAAATAAAATAATGCACATTAACACAACCCATAATAAAACATTCATGCAAAATTTTAACATGTAGCCATCCGAAGTTTAAAAACCCCTATAATAAATAATTTTATAGACATTTTTGAGATAATTTTAGAAAGAAAAATGGCGGAAAAAATTTTTAATTTAAATTTTGAGGTTTTTGCTAGGAAATTTCGAGTAAATGAGGATGTATCTTCATAAGATTTACTCTTAAGACTAAAATTAATTTAATATTTCAGATATTTCTGTCGAAAAAAAGCAAAACCTGAAATCCGAAAAAAAGCATAAATTTTTAAATTATATTGGTAAGTTTTAAAAAATAATCATAAACCAAATTATTTTGTGTACATAATCGATGATTTTTTTCAAAATATGTATAAAAAATATAATTATTTAATGCAAATAATAATTTTTATAACATCAAAAATAATTTAATTCACATTTTTTGAATAATATCTGAAAAAAAATACATATTTTTGGAGATTAGTTATTGTTATTTAATTTCATAAATATTATTTATGAAATAGTTGATCAAAGTTATATTTGGTGGGTTTCTGGGTTTTGATTTTTTGAAACTATATGGTTGTTACCCAGACAACCCCATACAAATATTCTTTCGCTTACCACTCGGCACCCGTTGCTAAGCAACGTTGGAACTGTGTTCGAGTGGATGGATCATCCGCAAAAAGTGAGCGCTATTGCTAATGCTGTAATTGACCGAACGATCCATGGGTCCAACGAGCTGCCGATAGAAGGCCTATGCTCGCTTTTCAAATGTTAACCCATATTCTCATATCATTTATCATTACGTCTATTCCCATTGTCCTTCTTATCGTTGTTTGTATTATCGACGTTTACCATGGCCTGTACATTTTTGTTATGTTAAATATACTCAATAACTACAGTGTTCCCTATTATTATTACTAGCATTATTATCGTTGCCATTATATGTATTATTCTAATCCATTATTACTGTTATTGCTATTATTATCCTTATTGTTACCATCCCTATTATATTTATTATTATTACCATCATTATCATTATTACTATTATTATAATTATAATTATTATTATGATTATTATTATTACCATTATCCTTACCATTATCATTATTATTATCAAATTTTGTGTAGGGATTCGTCCTTATTCCTCAGCTTTATAAAAAATATTTTGCTTATATAAAAATTTAGCCTTACTCCGTCCTTATTCTTCAGTTTTCGATAAAGTATTTTTATTAATTCGAAAAAATTGAGCAGCGTTCCTCCTTTATTTTTCAGTTTTATCCAGTTATCCTATCAATTATTGAGCAGTATTCTACTTTTACTTTGCTATTTTTGATAATTATTTTAATTGATTCGGAAAAGTTTAGTAGCGTATTGCCCTTATTTTCCAGTTTTATACTAATATTATACCAACAATTAAACAACATTCTACTTTTACTTTACTATTTTCGGTAAGTATTCTAATTAAATCGGAAAATTTGAGCAGCGTTCTGCCCATAGTTTCCGTCTTAATTCAACACAATTTATTCAATTATTATATATTATTTAAAACATTATTTTTCGTAATTTTGGTCGTTCGGATTAATCTTTTTCCGATGGCTATTCATTTTAACTGTTGCAACGATTTCGCTATTTTCCCCGCTACCCTTTCCCTCTCTTTGTCCTTATGATCTATTTATGTTCATATTATAGTTAATGAGTGCCCACTGGACTACTCGGTGTTAGTGATTTTGAGCCGATTGTTGTTTAAAATTCTATGTCAATTTTATCGAAATTGAGTGGAAGAAAAATGAGCCAAAAGACCCACTCTCAAGCTACTCTCTTTCGCTATTTAGATTCAATGATTTGACGTTCGAGTTCCTGCGTTACGCACGCCGGAACTCTCACGGGCACAAGCTATAGGCGGAGAAACCGCACTTACACAGCTTGGTAATTATGTTTTAGTTTAACAGCTTGCATGTTGTGTGGCTGTGGGCCAGGAAAACGGAAATAAATAAATGTTACCATTCCATTTGGGTAGAAGCTTCGATGCAATAAAATATTTATTCATAAAATCGTAAATTTTTCATTTCACTTCGTTATTAATGATAAATATATATTATTTATACGTCCGGACCCTCTAAAATCCTATATTATGTATTGCAATAGATGGTTCATGGGACCGACCGTGTGCCGGCTAGTGGGTGAAAACCCTTAGTTGCGCTCGTGGGTCATGCCTCGTGAACCCCTTGGCAGTTCGCAGTCGGTTCCGGCTTTGTGCACGGGACCGCTACGCAGGGCGCCATTGTATATTCGAAGCGGCTGCTGAAAATGTGGCCGGAGCGAATCGTTAAAATCTCGGGAAGAGCGGAGAACTTCAGTTAAGGGAAGCTAAGATGGGTCATACATTGATATTCCGGACAGAATGGTGGGGGTAAAACTGGGTAGCACGGATAGAACTTAGATGATAGAAAATGATTTCTTTTTCTCGTATGGTAATTGAATTGGAAAATTACCCGATAGCCAGCCAAATTAATACAAACGACAATTTTCACAAAAAATTACCTTGCCGAAAATGCTCCACAGGAGGGCCGCACGCATAACCACCCTCTATTTGTTTTATTCCATCTGAGAATCGGGTTGAGAAAACGCTACGAAATCGAAACGTCGCTTGACAAACAATTTTTCCTTTTCTCGTAGAATTATAAATCCATTGCAACTAGAGGCAGACGACGACATGAATGATGTTTAGGAAACCCTTGACTAGTAGAATAAGCGACTGGAGACAATGGGTTAAAACGAGAAACCCAAGAATACAAATGTATAATAATCCGTTCATGGACCAGTGAATAACAGTGCTGAAAAAATTGATTTTTGATCGCACCTACCGGTATGCAGCTGCGGTAGGCTGCACAAACTCCAATCAGATAATCAATACAAATATTGCTTGTTTTGTCAATTCAAATAGAAATTATTTAATTTTCTAGTAAAATCTATTTATTTACGACAATAGGACGTTTCGAAAAATAAGGGGAAATGCAAGCTAATTTATTGGTCGTACCCGTAGCACTCAAAGTAACCATGAGCGTAAACCTAAATGTCAAGCCTGTAAATTACCCATTGACCACTCTATTAAAAAATCTGGTCGATTAGAAGATTGAATTTTAGTTATACTAGTAAGGTAATAATGATCATGAACATATAATGTGCCGAGTAAATGATTTATAATGATATCTTTGGAGATAACGACGACTAGGTTACCAAATAAATCACACTTATGTAGGGAATCGGGGCCTAAAACGAGAAGCCGTCCTAATTATCACCGATACTCCAATTTTCGATATTCCGCAAATCTCCTTTAAAATTTCTCTTTTAAATTTTTTTTTGATTATTTTCTTTGGTTAAATATTTTTCCTCTTTCATAATAGTATGTCAAGAAATGAAAATACGAACACTTCGATGAGGATCCCTCGCCTGCCCCCGTCAATCGTGGCAATCCGTCACAAGTATGAAGATCTCAAGATGCAGCACCGGGATCTCCAAATGAAGCACGAACGAGTGAAAGGGACCTGGGCTCCACCAGAAGTCGTTAGGGAGCTCAGGCAGAAGATCTCACGTCTCACTCAGGCGCGTGACGAATTAATCGTCGAGTTGCGCGCCCAGCGGCTGCTGATCCGTGAGCAGTCGACGGCACTACATCAGGCCTACACGGAAACTGAGCTCCGAATCAAGGTCCCGGGGAGTGTTCGGGTGGAGCAGCTTGAGATCGTCCTTGCTCACCACCTCCCCAGTACCGAAGACCAGCCCAATCCAACAACGACTACTCCTATCTCGAGTATGAATGTCCCACAATTGCTACCTTCCGGGACTACCGAAAATCGGGCTAATTCTTCTGCCCCCTACGGCCCGTCATCGGCCAAACCGAAATAAGCGGCGTCGGGATCGTCGCCGACAAGAAGAGGCCCGTCTCTGGGAAGCTCAGTCGATGGAAGGGGTGGGCCAATTGGATGACCTACCACCCCCTTACCAGGAGTTTGAAAACTCTGGGATGGACCCAGACATCCGTTACGCTCCGCGGATCTTATTTTCCTCTCCCCCAGCTTCCATCCACATCAACTTGGTGGATGAGGAGAACGAATCACATCCACTGATTCGCCCCCTAAGTGATCTCGAGTTGGATCTTGAGGAGATCGCTATCCTCACGGGAGAGGTGCCTAATATCGGCCCCCGAGGCGAAATAGCTGGACCGTCTTTGCGAAGAGACGAGGATCCTCGAGGCAACCCTCCGTCATACAGGCCACCCAAGAGGAGATGCCTCCCAACCGATTTGGATGCAGAAGAAAACTAACTCCCGACGAATTTTCTCATCCTATTGGTTGATACGACATTGGCAAACATTTGGATTGCTTGTTCTATTTCTTCTGTCATCTATTAGTGTTTATTTTTTTTTTTAAATTACTTTGACTTAATTTTTGTCAAATATTAATAAATGTAATCTCTGTTATGTTCTGTCATTCGAAAACTGGAGTATTAAGGGCGAGGGAAATTATAAAGGCGCGTGGACGCAGGAGTAGGATTTCCCCCATGATTTCTCTCAATGGAATGAAGCGTAGTAGCGAGAATTAAAGGGGTTTTAGGAACAGGAGCGTAAGTCCTTCTATCGGCAGCTATGAACCGGGGAAGACGAAGGTCCTTCGGGGAGTAGTGCTACAGTCTTCCACCGAATATATATGTTTTTAAATATTATTACAATTCTGCTCGAAGGTCAAAATTTTTAATAAAAGGGGTTGTTTTTTTTAATTTTTCTATTTAAATTGTTTTGTGGGGGTGGAAGCGTACATTAGCCGAATTTTGAATATAGTACGCGCGTGTTATATTTGAGTGCGCATTTAATTTGAAAAAAACTAAAATATTTCAAATATAAAATAATTTCAGAAAACTCGAATATAACGCGCGCGTACTATATTCGGTGGAAGACTGTAGTAATGGCGCTCACCTGCTCGAATGACATTCGGCTATTGTGCGCAATTCCAACGTGATCTCCAATCACGGGCACATAATAGTAATCAAAATTATGTGGCGTACGGAGGAGTTACCCCTAGTGATGGACCGTGACAGCATGGGATTGAGGTGACTCAAGGGTCGGATTCCCCACACTCCCCTACGACCAACAATGTGTTCAGTCGTTTTGCTCGTGTTCTTACTGTCAAAATCAAATCTGCTGATAAAATGGCTAAAATTATAAAAATAATGTTTAAAGATTGGCATCCTGACAATTTACAAACAGATTTGGGTAAATTTTACAATGAAATAAATCATTATTCTGTACATTCACAATATAAAGCTGCTCATGTTAAACGATTTAAAAGGACCTTGAGAGATAAACTCAAACGATTCTTTGTACATCAAGGCAATAAAACATGGATTAATGTGTTACCGAAAATCATACACAGTTATAATCATTCATCACATATAGGTTTAAATAGATTAAGGCCAGAAAATATTTCCTCAGAAAATAGTATTGATTTATATCCTAATAGAAAAAATGAAAACGTTAAGAAACTCAAGTATAGTATCGGTAACCATGTTCGAATTAGTAAAATATCTGCTTCACCATTTATTAAAAATTTCGACACAAATTGGAGTAATGAAGTTTTTGTTATTTAAAAAATTAATAAAAAACAAAATCCTGTAATGTATGTTATTAAAGACTAAATAATAATGAACTACATGGTAAATTTTACGAGAAGGAATTACAGGTTATTCCACCACCCGCTATATTTAGAATTCAAAAAGTATTGAAAACTAAAGAGACTGGTAAATATAAACAATACTATGTTAAATGGGTTGGGCATCAAAATCCAACATGAATATCATCAAAAGATCTAGTAAAGTGAATTTCTATATTATTTTACCGAGTAATAGTTGTCCAACAATCCATCCGGAAAATCAAGCAAGTAAATTCATGGTAAATCTTCAAAATCCTATTTATTTACGTGATAATTTGGAAGTTGCTTTGTATGACTTTACATTTGTATAAAACACATTCCCATTTTATAGTCAATCTAAAATCAGTTCCAAGAGGAATGTTTGCAAAACAAGTAGTGGTATTTTCTCAATCAATAATTTTGAACGATATTATCATATCCCCAATCAATTGTTAGATGAGCATTGTCAAATGTTTTACAAAGATGGATTAAATACTAGTTGTGATTTTTCTCGATTTACAATAATATTTGAAAATATAAAAAATGCCAAGAGAATGGGTAGTGATAAGCTTAACATTGTTGTTACTGGGAAGGAATATCTATTACGTTTGAAGACTTTTGAAGAAAACATTTTTATGACAGAAGAAATCAAAATAACTGTATCATATATTAATGAAGTTGAGGATACATTTACGTTTACTAATGATTTATATATTGAAACACTTGAAGAGTTACATAAATATATTTCCATCAGTTGTTTAAATATATTAAAAACTCTTGAAATTGTTAAAGATGTATTATTCAAATTCGGTCTGAAAGATAACATTTAGGAAATTACATTTAATAAAAATATATCTAATACATTAGGATTAGAAAGGCAAACATATCGAACAAGTGATTTCGGTGTACGCAAACCAAAAATAATAAAACTTAATAAACAAATGTTATTTATACTAACATCATCGATCCTATAATTGTTAGTGATACTTGTGTTCCTCTATTAAAGTCCGTTTGGGTTGATAAACATGACCAGGATGATGTTATCAATATAAATATTGAGAATTCCATGTACATATTAATATTGACATCTTGTATAAACAATATAGAAATAAATATTCGTGATGATAGTGGTAAATTTATTGAATTTAGCCAGAATAAAAAAAACCATTTGACATTAAATTTTCGTAAATTAGATAGTCAATAACGATATTATTAGTATGTATAGTCATAAATTACCATATTTTATCGGAAAACAGTATGGATCGGGCTGGTTGAAAACAATTGTTAGATTTATAGTGCTGATTCTTAAACGTTTTGGTAGTTTTGGTATAAAAACTGCTAAAGATGTGATAATAAATGAACAGAAAATGTTACCATCTCTTAAAATAAATGCCATTAATAAGCTAAGGAAAGTTTTATCTAGTATGTTTACAAAGGACTCTGCTCCTGTTACAGCTTCAAAACGTAAAAACATCGGTCATCGCATATAAACACATGAATAAAATGACATGGGACTATATCTGAAAAATGATTTGTGGTAAATCTGAATCCCTTTAAACTGTAATTGAATATGGGGCTTTTGAAGAAGTATTTCCTATCATAGTAGAAATGAATTTTACATTAATGGTTCTCAAACTGAACATTTGGATTTGAACGATACTTTATTGACTGTTCAGATTAGATAAAGATAGAAAAGCGTTGGCTGAAGCTTCAGATGTAATACCGAACAGTTTCTTGTTTCATACGCAATTATGGATGCAATTTTTGGTTTTAATAATACCAAGATTGAAGATGGAAACAATACATATATTCACAAATCTATAATTGAAACTATTTTAAATTATGATACCGATACTGAAAATACATGTCTTACTCTATGAGTTATGGTAGTGACAATGATAGGGAAAAATGGATTAAGGGCTCAAAATTATTTACTATACATTAGTCTATACATTGTGTTTAAATTTATGAAGAATACTTGAAAACAATGAAAAATGAAAATATTTTCTATGTTAGCGATGAAAGTATCAAAAATTAAAGAAAAGCTTCCCGAATTTACGATTAATAAAGTATCATTTCAAAACCCTTCAGAAAATACCAGAAAATATTCACTGTATTTGTGGAAATTTCTACACTGTGCGTATTATCAATGCTTATTGGGCACTATTGACTATTTATCTGTTTAAATAAATGTTTTATCACTTTTTATACAATCAATATTTGTGGTCCTAAAGAGGACCGTTACACATTCTCATAATATAGAGTAAAAATGGTTTACAATCAATATTTATGGTCCTAAAGAGGACTGTTACACTTTCTCCAAGTGGATTACTATCAGAAATTGTGGTCCGAAAGAGAACCGGTACACTTTCTCATAATAAATCTTTAGTAAAACTTTTGAAAGACACTGAAACAAATAATAATATTAGTAATAAATTAAATTTATTACATTGGATTTAAATAATAAGCTGCACTCAATAATAATAATAATAATAATAATTATAATAATTAAAAGATAACGCCAATAAAAAACCTTTCGTACGATATATTTTGATAGCACAACTATCATCTTCAGGTACTCAAAACCAACTAAAAATATTATGAATTAACATTTTTAGTTGGTTTTGAGTACCTGAAGATGATAGCTGTGCTATCGAAATATATCGTACGAAAGGTTTTTTATTGGCGTTATCTTTTAATTAAATCGTTGCCAAATTTATTTAATTATTTATTAATAATAATAATAATAATTTTACCAATTAGTCCTGAATTCTGGCGAGGTCTGATTGTCACATGGAGTACCGTCTATTTACTGTGTAATGTCCCTATGTATGACTTTATTAAAATCAACCAAGACTCTTTTGCCGCCAGAATTAATTAATGGCCCCTTATCATTTTTTTATAGTAAATAATTAGTGATTGATGACAAATACTGCTTTCATTTAATTTAACTCCCTTGTTAATCACGCACTTATCATGCACTGTCTTTAGTAACATTAATTAAATATGAATTAAAAATACAACACATAATAATAATATTAATAATAATAAAAAATTAAAACACAACACATCAATAATACATTTATTAAACATTTAAGTTAAAAATCAAATCGCATGGATAAATACCAAGCTAAACAGTGTTGACCACATGTTAAGGTCCATAGTTTTTGAAACATAGTTTTATTATACACAATTAGTTTATCCATTGTTTGCAGTTTCGAAACCATTAAAGCCAGATAATAGAAACCCATAGAATCAAACACAAATATCTTGCTAGGTTTCAAATATACTGCTAACCAATGTTATTATTTACTAGCGATAACAAAGGTTTTCGATGTTTATTCAACACTAGAATTTTAGATTTACTGATTTTAATTTTACCCCTCACTACTTTTAGTAGAATTTTGAGTAAATCATCAACAACAAAATTTGGAAATGATTGTAAAATAGACATTCTTTTCATACTCAAAGCCTTTAAAAATGCATTAAAATACGGGAAACTCCTATGATATTTTTCAATTTTAACTTTTTTATTCTTTTTCTTACTCTTTTTAATTGGTTTACGATTTTTTGAAATTAGATTCATTGCAGGGTAATTCTCGGCTATTAGTTTCTTAGATGGTGTATAACTGGTTTTTGGTGGAACTTTTTCAGACTTTATTTTAATGATGCCATCGGCTTTTCTTAATCGACTTGACCACTTTTTATCAAAACCCTTTACTATTTTCATGTTTTTCAATTTACAGAAATTATATTGAGTCAATTCATGTTCTTCCTCTGGACCCTTATGCAAATAAATCTTGTTGAATTTTGTTTGAAATAAATTAGATTTCAGTAATTTACATACAAACATAGTTTTAGCGCTACCGCTTGGGCCGGCGATTTGATATACAGCATCATTTCTTAATTCCATTATTAATTTGTATAAATATAGTTTTTGTTTATATTATATATTTTCATTAAATCTTTCTAAAATTGTATATATAGATTAACATTTCATTATTGTTTAATTATGTTATCAAATATAAATTATAAAGGAACTTTTGACGTGTCAAAAATGACGTTTCCGAATGGTAAACCCCAGAAAATTGTTGATGAGAGTGTAAAATACCCTATAATATTTTTCAAACCCGGTAAATGTAGAATCATCGGATGCAAGAAACCTTTAGATGTTAATAAATTATAATATAGAATAAAGGATATTAAAATCCAGTCAATTACGGTTACCATGGATATGGGACATAATATCAATCTATACAACATGTCAAGAAAATGTCTTTGTATGTTCGAACCAGAATTATTTCCTAACCTGTGGCTTAACGTGTTAACACATGTACGTTAACGTGTTTGCCAGTGGGAAGATAGTCATATTAAGGTTCTGAAATCTAGAGTAAAAAAATATTGTTACAGACATACACAATGAAATCATGGGATTGGTCGACATCTGATTGGCTAATGATTGATTAAAACAACTTAGTTATTCATTTTTAAATGGAAAATATCGCTAAGCCAATGTCGGAAAACATTCGTTATGGTAAATTTTACTTTATTTATTTAATTTTTATATATATGTTTTTTAGAAGAATATGAAACACTGGTAATCGGAAGAATGAATTTTTATTACCCAAAAATAAAAGCAATAATAAAAGATCAAGATCCTGCAATGAGCTCATATTTAATGAGACTAGAATATGGATTTCCGAGATAGCCAGTTAAGCTCTGTGGGGCAACAAAATCAATTGGATCGAAAAGGAAATGGCAACTGAATACCCTTGATTTCTTGATTGTAGTTGCTGGAATTTTCGAAAATATTTATTTTATAAGGAACCTATCAATATGCAATTGGTGAATCCAATAAAACTCAATCGAACTCAATTTCAACCTCTCGCTGAGACATTCTTAATGATAGATATGGAGGATATCTATACTGTTTTCAATAAGATCAATTAGAATTTAAAATACAATCAAAATGCATTCTTCACGATTCAATATACCAGATATTATCATGCATTTGCAGAATAAACTTTCAAAGACAGAAAAAATGGTATTTAACAATAACAATAAAGGATATAAAGCCGATCAAAATGATGTGCTTTCTCCAATCTGGAAAATTGCAACTGATAGACTTTCACAATTATTTTAATGTTCTGTGTATGTTAATAAATGTTAATAAATGTATTTAATCAGATTTTCTTTGTTTTCTTTATAAGACATTACAATATTCTATAAACAAAATTATAATTAGGTTTAAAATTGTTTAAAAAGGATGTATGAAAAAGGCAAAATATAAACATATTAAAAGATTAATTAATTTTCGCTTAGAATATTTAATAGACTTTTTTTTGATAAACACGAAGAAATATCAGGTGTAATAATTAGAGATATGTTGACTCTAGTTGAAGCATTGGGTAAAGATGATTCTGGTTGTGATTCCGAATAACCGAGTGACGATGAAGAAATTGTTAATGATGAAGAAAACCCTACTGAAAATTAAGTGGATGATGAGTCTTAATGCAAAGAATTTAAGACTTGTGTTGACCATGTTATAGAAAATATAATGATAGAATATTGTGGTGATGAAGCCTGTACCTATAATAATCAATAAATCTTTAAAATCTTTAAAAATGTAGTTTTAATTACTAATTCAGTTAATAACTATAACAAAGAATAATACATTCATTAAAATTTATGATAAACTTTATTACAAAAATATCTGCAGATGCTCCAGTTAAGAGTTTTAATAAAAATTTACAATTTGAGATATAGATATTTGAACGTTTGAGTTCTTTAGCAACATGAATAATTGATACCCATCTACCCATAGATCAATTTTTGTCTCAATTACCTAAATAATGATAAAAATCATAATAATAATAAATAGTAATATACCTTTATGGACCATTGGAAATAATTTTCATAGTCGAAGCCGGATTTTAAAATCATATGTTTCATATACATTAATCCTACTATTATTCGCATCCATTTATTATTTTCATCAAACATATAACTAAATATCGATTGGAATGAATTTTTCTTTCTCTCCAATGTTGGAAAATTGAGAATGGGATCAAATGGGATATCTTCTAGATTTTCTCGGTACGTTTAACCATGAATTTTATATTTTTAATGATATCATCATCATCTCTATTATTAGCAACCAGCTCATTCAACAAAGTTATGAAAAAAATGGCACTTGCACACATACACGACGGATAGAAAAAATTTGATTAACAAAGGAATGTGCAATTTTTACTAAGACATTTAATAGGTTTCAATGCACGTTTTTGAAAATAAAAATAATAATAATAATAATTTTTGAAATAATAATAACAATATTTTGTTACAAAATTTGGAAAAATCTTATAAAATGACCCTTACACACATACACGAGGTTAGAAAAAATGACTTATACTTTTTTGAAAATTAAAACAAAACCAGCACCTCCTAGGTTAAAAAGTTTTATGAGTCCTGGAGCAACTGGATCAGCTGTGATTTCAAAGGCATCTGTAACATCTAAAAGGGACTTTATTTACCAACATTCAAACACAACAATCAAACATTATAAATAAGCTCTGATCTTAAAACTACAAATTTTACATGTTTTTATGTAATAAGTTAGTAGAGGGATGTATCCTTTCTAGCGCACCTCAACAAAAAATATGTATCATATTTTAGCAAGCATAATTTTTCATAGAAAACCAATCAAAATTAAGTGGGTCAGCACAATTTTTCAAACTTTTTAAAAATAGTAATATTTTAATCAAATAATTAAATAAATTTGGCAACGATTTAATTAAAAGATAACATAAATTAAAAACTCTTCATACGATATATTTCGACAATATAACTGTCATCTTCAGGTACAAAAAATCAACTAAAAATATTATGAATTAACTTATAATTAAATCAAATTATTTTTATTAATATTAATATAATTTTCTAATAAATAAACACTTAAAAAATATTTAAATACTTTTAACTAATTTTAAAATGTTATTTATATAAATATTATAATTTTTTAAAAATAATGTAATATTGTATAAATTAAATTATTTTAATAATATTAAAATTTAGGTTTTTATTTCAAATTCTTTTTATTTAAACCAAGATAAAATATTTTTATAAAAATGCAAAATAGTATTGAAAAGATATCATTATATCTATTTTTATATTATAATCTTGTTTGGCACCAGAAAATCATCATGTTGTAGAAGAATATAATTTAAATTTACTATAAATAACGGTGTGTTTAAGCGCATCATTCTTTTTAACAACATTGTGCCTGTTGTCATTTATTTGAATTTTCATACCTAGTATTTGTGATAAGGGGTTGTCCATAAATGACGACACGAGATTTTGGCAGATTGTTTACCCCCGTCGTCACAAAACGTTAGACCCACCTTTAAATATGACTTCACAAATAATCGCCCCTTAAAAATCCGTATTTATATTTGAAAATGAACATATTTTAAATCACTTTATTGACCTTTTAATATGCATTAAGTGTAATGCCGCACTAAGATCGTTTGACAAAATATGTATTAAAAAGTAGGCCCTGGAAAGCTGAAATTAGTATAAAATTATGTTGAAAAATAAAAAAACTTAAGATGTGACTACACAGTTCTTAAAAATCTCTCTCCTCTTCGTCACACATCTTCACAAATGCGTAACCCTCTCCTCTTTAGGTACGTGACGTCATTTATGAACGGCCTCTAAGCTCGAGGACTATTATTTAAAACAAATTGGAGACCTATCACTATTATCGTGATGTGAAAGCATATCTGCATTAAAATCTGCCTAACAGATGTATTGGGTGAAGATGTGACATCGAATGCTACTGCGCCCTCCAGCGCACAAGCCACTGTTTTCTGTGGAGTCTATCTGTAGTAGTGATCAATTAAAGCAGAAATTGATAAAAAGAAACAAACTTATTAATGAAATGATTAGCCACGTTTTTGGTATTCCATTGCTTCACGTTATCAGCAGTGTATAAATCAAAATGTCTTGATAAAATATATATACGTTATTCATAATTATATATATAGTATTTATTATTATTATTATATATATATATATATATATATATATATATATATATATATATGTTATTCAATATTATATATATTATATATATGTTATTAATATTTTAAAATACCCACGATGGAAAACAATGACAATGAGATCAGGATGCGTAAAACCTGAACGACAATCACTGTAAAAGATCTTGAAACGATTTATGCGATTCGTAAAGATGACGATTCTTTCATAAAAATCGCCCGGAATTTATATCTATCAATTATAACTGTTCAGAAACGATTTGTAGAGATTGAAAGGTGTAAGGTTGAAGACATTAACTTATCGACTTTGATTAAGAAGAAGGGCAGGACCGTTTTAAGTGATGGTAACATGCTTTTGCAATTGCAGAGAATTGTCCAAGACGACCCACTTTTAACGTAAAGTTGAATGAAAAAAAATTGGAACAAAATAATATTCAAGCATCTCAACCAATAATCTCGTGGAAATTAAAAAATGTAGAAATAACAAGGAAAAGAATAAATAAAAGTATACGAAAAAGTGACTGATCTGATAATAATTAATATAAGGATGAATGAATAAATAATAAATGAATAAATAATTAATAATGAATTAACGGCCTTTTCGATAAAATATAGAAATATTCCAAATTCTAAATTATTGTATCTCGACGAAACAGGACTTAATCTTCACACGATGATGAATTACGGATATTCATCGAAGAATTTTCTTGTGAAATCAAGAGGAAGGAATGCAAGCTGCATAGTTTTTATTTCTAATGAACGTATATTAAAATATAAATTAATCGACGGGGTTTATAATGTGAGTAGTTTTCAGTATTCCATTAATGAGTTTGTGTAATAAGGTATTGATTTTAGAAATCGAATTGTCTTGATGGATAATGTAAGATTTTACAAAACTGCTTCGATAAGAAAGTTTTTTATTTCTAAATACATTGCTTTTGATTTTATACCCCCTACTCGCCCGCATTAAATCAAATTGAAGAATGTTTCAGTGTTTTCAAAGCAAGATATTTTAATAAAAGACCACTACCACAAACGAATTCGGATATTAAACAGTTGGTTGCTGAAGTTTTTGGTGAAATGAATAAAGATTAGTCTTGACATGAATGCGTTGTACGTACATATGCGGGAGTTCATGGAGTTAGCATACACTGGCGCCTTTTGAATAAAAGTTTGGAGTGTTGAAAATTTGGAATAATAATGTTTTTGAATAATAATGTTTTGAATAATAATATTCAAAATTTTAAAGTTTTGTTCGTATTTTGTATTATTTTTAATGAAATGTTTCTTAAATTAATAGATGGATTTGACGATGCATTTTTAAAATATCGTGTAGAATTATTTAATATACAGTCAGCTCCCCTTAGAACGCACATCAAATATAGCGCCATAATTCAAAATTCCATGATTTCCCGAAATTTGGCGCTGTATAAAAATATTATAGTTGAACAAGCATTTAAAAACCCTAGAAAATATATTTGATCGGTACAATGCAACATTGATCGTTTAATATAATATGTGATAATGCTTAATTTAAACAACGAAAACAACGACCGACGAACATCATATATAATAATGAATAACATTTATATAATTATGACTAACATATTTATAAAATGTATATCTAAATATATATATATTTTATAATCACGTGAAGTGTGTATACTTATTTCGAGACTCTATTTATTAATAGTTGTTCTTTTTTTAGTTATATAACAACTTAATTTAAAAATAATTATAAAACTGAAATTTTACTGAACATCAAATATTAAAAATATTCTTTGTTTACAATAAATTGAAATAACTTCCACTGTAAAACTTTATTTTTCTTTCAAAAAAACCGCCAATCCAAAATAATGTTAGAAAATTTCCAAAATGATTCAAAATCCTTTCAGGTTTTACCGATTTATTCAGAGATTTATATTTTCCTGTTGGGCTTATTAATATTTAATTTAATGAAATTAATTATCTATAATTTCTTTTTAAATTTTTATTGAAGATTGAATAAATGTTAATGTTCTTTTTTCTACTATCTATATAAATTCAGTAGTTAAAAATTTATCTCACATAATTATGTAGTAAGAGCATTAAAACTTTTTCTGGCGTCAAAGAAATTTTTTCCTTATGATTCTAGAAGATATTAAAAAGTTTATAAATTATCAGAAGCTTAAATTAGAGAATATTTTTTACATTAAACAAATATGATAAGATATTTAACTTTTTAAAAAAAATAATTCGGACTACATTATAATTTATTGTCCATTACTTCACAGATTTGTCAATTTACTTTAAAGATAACTGGTGTTTTGACGGGTATTGGTTTGTTTTTAAATAGCATCTATGACATCTTTGATTCAAGCTAAACGGTTGAGATTGACAGAGTAGAGCAGCTCTTCACTCAATTTATCCTTAAAATAAAGACAATGGATATTGTCAAATCCCCAATTCATTGGTTGAAATAAAAATTTATCACCATATTCTCACAAGAAATTACCTTGCACATGTATGAAATTGATAGATTTATCTTTACCCTCACTCATAAACATATTATTGTTATAAGTAGTTATTTCAACAGCAACGAGAGCTCGGTTCATATTCGTATTAAAATATTTTGTTAATCTATTTTAGCATCCAGTATCAGAACTATTTTTATCTGTAAAATTATTAAAATTTATTATTAATATTATGATTATTATTCGATATTATGCAGGAGGTGCTCAGATTTCTCTACGCGCCAGGTAAATGTAAAAACAGTGTCAAGTTAACACTGTTATACATTTATCCTGATGCATTGGATATAAAATAAGTTTGCAAAGTTTGACTTTAAGGCAAAAAAAAGAGACGAATCTTTATATTGAAACATCCTTTCATTTGAAACTATGGTAGATGCAATCTTACCTCTGTGAACTACAAGCTCAGCACAGAAACTAATAACAAGCAAACTACCAAAACCACTTGAAAAACTTAGTTTTATTAATCACTATGTCAGATTCTTATCAAAGAATATACGAAACTAGTATAATATTTTGAATTGCACTGAATATCACTTAATGTATCGTATATTCTTTGATAAGAATCAGAGATAGTGATTAATAAAATTATTATTATTATTATTATTATTATTACTTTTATTATTATTTTTATTATTATTATTATTGTTGAGGTCTGTAAATTAAAATTAAAAATTTAAATAAAATTTAGGATAATAATTCAAATGGAAAGTAAGCGAAGAAAAAAGGCAAATAAAAGCGGGGTCGTGCACAGAATTAATAGTAAAGGAAAGTGCGATGGAAACAGTATTAGGAAATGCAAAAAGCAATTACGAAAGGCGAGAATCCGGAAATCCGAGAAAAATCAATAAATGGAAAAATCATCGAAATCGAATGGGAAAAACGGGACAGTTATAGATTAGCTAATGGTCAACAAGATGACGGTTAGGGATTTATCAGAAAAGGGTTAGAAAGGGTTGAAAAACATTCAAATGTATGAAAACAGAAAACGTTAATTAATTAATTAATTGGCTAATGGAAAACCCGAGCTAATGGGAAACCCGAGCCAATGGAGAACCCGAGAGATGAAGGAAACCCGAGCTGGGTAAACAAGAAGAAAGGCAAACAAAAGGAAGATTTGGGCCCATTAGCTTGACACAATGATTAATGGGAAAAGAGTAAGGAGAAGATAGCTCGCGTAGGAAGACCGGTAGGGCCATTAATTATCTGGATTCGTTGGACCATTATGGATGACAGCCGAAGCAAACACGTAGGAGAAAATGTCAAACGAAAGATTGGCTCGGCAATAACCATTTGTCATCCTGATTTCGAGGAGTATATAAGCAAAGGGAAAATCAGAGAAAATCGGCATTCTGCCTCAGCTAGGGTTCGAAGAATCAGACTGTAGGAAAAGTAGTAAACGAATTAGGGAAGTAGGGAAAAGAAGAAATAGAATTAAGAATACGGAAAGGCGAAAAGGGATCAAACCAAACAGAAACCGAGGAAAACGAGAGTCAACAGAACTAAAGGATCAAAAGGTGAATATTGTTTGTTTGCAAAGCATCAACGCCGAGCAGAGAATCGTATAAACTTTGATTGGTCATTGTAGCGTGATAATAAATTGTGAACCTGTTGTTTCAATATACGTTGGGTCGTTCATTGTTTTAATTTAAAGAACACCAGGAGTCAGAGAGAACCGACTTGAAATAATCCAAAACCCAACATATATTCTGGTGAGCCCGACGTGATCGCAAGTCGGCGGAAAATTATTGAAAGTTAGTTGAAAAATAATTATTGAAAAAAATAGTACCGACGTGATCGCAAGTCGGCGGAAAATTATTGAAAGTTAGTGGAAAAATAATTATTGAAAAAAATAGTACCGACGTGATCGCAAGTCGGCGGAAAATTATTGAAAGTTAGTTGAAAAATAATTATTGAAAAAAATAGTACCGACGTGATCGCAAGTCGGCGGAAAATTATTGAAAGTTAGTGGAAAAATAATTATTGAAAAAAATAGTACCGACGTGATTGAAAGTCGGAGGGAAATTATTGGAAGCTAGTGAAAAAGGAATTATAAAAAGAATTAGTACTGACGTGAGTGAAAGTCGGCTTAGAAGTTTGAAAATAGTGTTAACGAGATTATAAAAGGCTATTATTGGGAGATTTAAAAGAAGTTGAAAAGTAATTTTAAATTATTGTTTAACGCTTGAAGTTTAGCTCAAAGTGAACCGATACAACCTCAGAAGTCAGAAACAAGTCCAAATGGCAAATGATAATGCTGTTATGCCTCTCAAGTTGTCAGAAATTACCCGTCAATCAATATGGGGGAGACCCTGTTGAATTTGCAGATTTCATGGGAGATTATTATATGTACGCCTCAGCATACGGATGGACACAAGCCATTATGGTTCAGAGATTCCCACTCTATCTGAAGGGTGCGGCAAGAGAAGCCTGGCAGCAAGTCGACAAACGAAATGTTGGCAATGATTGGACAAAATTGAAGGATGCAATGGCACTGAAACTGGTTGGTGGAGATATCAAAAGAATCATGCGACAGAAATTTTATAATCGAGTTCAAGGTCCAGATGAATCGGTCAGTGAGTTTGCTTATCATCTGATCACTTTAGCAGATAAAGCCTTCGAAGTCAAACCCGATCAAGCAGATATGGCCAAGCAGGTTAAAGAGCTGTTAGAAGATCAGTTTATAACCGGAGTCCACTCCGAAATCAAAAAGGCCCTATGTTATGTGGATTTTTCCAATTTTGATGAGCTCGTGAAGAAAGCCATGAAGATAGAGCTGAATTTAAAAAGTGCAAAAAGATCAGATGCTTTTGGAGTTAATGTGGAGAGACGTGAGCGGTCAATTACGCCTGTGAGAGCACCATGGGATGAAAAGAAAATAAATCAAATCAGTAGTCCAATTTTAAGACCAAATACTAGATTTCAAGCCGGTAGATCAGCGATGAGTGTACAATCAAATGGACAGGTAAATAATCCTCAATGCGAACATTGCAAAAAGTCTGGACACTACTCAAATCAATGTTGGTTCAAATATGGGAAAAATCCCAGCCCTAACAAGAGATTCACAGAAAACAAAAGGATCAGCAGTGATGTCGAATGCTATCGATGCGGAAAGAAAGGGCATATTAGCAGAAACTGTTTTACCAGATCAAGATCATCGTCAGCGTCACCTTCACCACAAAGGGACAAAGTGAATACAAATGGACAGATACAATGTCATTCGTGCAAGGGATACGGCCACATGGCGCGATCATGCCCAAGGAACTCAGAGAGATTCAGCAGACCTATTTTAAAGAAATCAATCAGATTCCAAGAAGATATGCCAAACACCAGTAACATGACATATGCTCAGAGAGAGGAATTTCAAGACAAAATGGAAAAGGAATTTCGAGAAATGCGACAGAAGCTGAACAAACTAGTGGCTAAATTCGAATCAGATGAAGAAACTGAATCTCATATGATAATTGGAACCGTGTCAGAAGGTGAGGGAAAACCTGCCCCGAAAGTGCGAAAGATCGCATCAGATGAGAATCCGACTGCACTGTTAGCCCGAGTTGAAAAATTGCTTGAGAAAATGGAAACTGACAACTCCCAGTTGAAACGATGGATCGCAGAACTCAGTGTGATGTCACTAACCCAAAGCGAACTAAAGAGAGCCATAAATTTATGTGCAAAGTTATTCAAAGGAAACAGAGATGATGAGATACTTAAGCAAATGCAAAAGTTTGGCAAGGCTTTGCAGTCAACAAGGGATTTAGATGATATCATAGTGGAAACGACGGGACTTGATAATGTGAAGTGCCAATTCCGTGTAAAGGCCTACGGACAAATCAAAGACCTAAAGGAGCGAATACTGCGTCAATACAGTGGATGGCAAGTGCAACTAAAATTTGAGAATCGATGTCTGGAAGACGAGGAGTACTTAGTAGATTGCGGTCTGATACCAGGCTGGAAAAATAAAGTAAAAGTTGTTAATGCTGTTAATACTTCGAATTCAGACAGACAAAATTGGGAAAAGATTCTAGCAGATTTACAGGATACCCTGTATGCAGGGAATAGAGATAAAATTAATGCGAGTATCGACTTCATAATGAGCATCGAAATGGATCGAGACATGAAAGAAGGGTTGTTTGAATGCATCGTACCGTATACGAATAAACCGACGAGTTATCAGGCAAAGTTAAAAGAGGTAATTCGAAAACTAGGACATGATTATGAGGCGGCAGACGATAGTGCGAAGTCTTTGATAATAGCGTTAAATATTGCGGATCAAAGGATTGAATATTATCAGGAACATTGGAGTGTAAAAGCAAAGAAAATACGACAAAAAGCAGCGGAGATATTAGGTAATGACGGAATTATCGTGTTGACGTTCAAAGGACGAGAATTGGATGATGACGAATATTTGTTAAACTACGGATGTAACCCAAATTGTATTAATAATGTGTACGCAACAAAACAAAGTGGTGAAATGGAAGAAGATGTAGTAATAGTACCGTTTTGGCCTCTGTATGAGGAAGTGGACAATGATAATGTAGAGATTAAAAACTGAAGTTGTAGATGACCCAGGAGAAATTGATCAAGAAATTAATGAATTGCAGAGATTAGAAACAATGGAAAATGAGGAAATGAGATCAGAAAATGAAGTTACAAGGGATGTTGAGGAAAGGAGCACCGATAATAGGATACTACCGAGCATAGATGAGATGAAAAGTGAAGAGAACTTTGTTGAGACGAAAAATGACATTGCGATATGTGGGATAAAACAGAATGATGCGGAAATTGAATCTTTGAGTTTAGAGGAATCAAGCGAAACTGAGCGTTTAGATGAATCAAGCGAAACTGAGCGAATATTAAAAAGTTTAGTAACGGAATTGTATTTGTTAGATGAAACTGAAACAGAAGATGATATTTCGGAGGGGGAGAAAAGAGTTGTAAAAAGATTGGCAACGGAATTAAAGAGGAGATTACCGTCGATAATTAAAAGAAATTATGAAGAAAAGGAATTTTGTGAGGAAGCAGTAATTGAGGACTTAACACGAACTGAGTTAGATCGAGATGTAATATTGACAGTGCTAGCCTATATAATATTGGAGATTGGTACTTATGGTTATCTGGAAAGTGACAATTCAAAATCATTGATAAAGAAAGCTACTGAAATGACGAATAAATATTTGATGAAGTGGATCGCAAACA